>OZ007518.1:6965860-7053360 GCA_963931865.1 Axinella damicornis | reverse complement strand
AGCATGGTCCTCTCATGGCATGTGCATTAATTGGAATGAGCTGCGATACTTAGCTTGCGCTACCAGCGAGTTGCAACCGGGTGCAACGCGGCTACCAGGTGTGTGGTTGCCCCTCGAGATAGCTAAGATTGCTAGATGCTAGATTGGGAATGTGATTGCAGGAAAGTTGCTCTTCCCTTCATTTAACTCTTTTCCCCCTCCCTTTCCCCTCAGGCTTTGCGGGTTCCCTCCATTCTACAGCACAGGTGGAGCTCCAATCTCACTGGGCATGGGACAATATACCTTCCCCGCACCGGAGTGGACACACGTCACCAATGAAGGTACATGGTGTGGTTTTGGTAGACTCTGTCCCATGGTCTCCCCTCAAATTACGGGGGAGAGAGCCTGGTAACATTGGGATTAAAGCTGTTCACTTCCGGCACCTGAATCTGGCAGTATCGATCGCATTACAGATTGAAACAACGTGAACACGTAAGCATTACCTTCACTGCCATATTAGTGCATGAATTGTAGACTTGGAAATGATCATTCAAGGACAGAGTACCCCTCAGAGGTTGGTGAAAGGTTGTTTACTATTGTGCAAGAGGGCACGTTTCACAAGCTGGTGATCTGTCCGGGTACACCTCAGTTTTGAGGAAAGAGCCTGGGACCGAGGCTATGGTTGTGGTCCATAATACTCATCTTTCGAAAAGCCAGCTCAAGGGTCTAATGGCTAATGAGTACGGCTTGTCCCTCTTTGCCAAACACAGCGAAGGATCTGATCAAAGGACTGCTGAAGTTCGATCCACAAGAGCGGTTCAAGATCGAAGATGTTCTCCGACATCCCTGGATTGCTGTATGTTGTATGTGTGCATTCTAACCTCTGATCTCTGTAGCCAAATCAATGGGAGGAGGAGGGGCAGGGGGCCTTTTTTTAATCAGTGGGAGGAGAGAGGGGCCTGGGAGCAGTTGTTGGAAACAGTGGGAGGGGCAGAGGAGCAGTTGTTTGAATCGGAGGGAAGGGCAGGGGAGCAGTTGTTTGAATCACTGGTAGGGGCAGGGGAGCAGTTGTTTGAATCACTGGTAAGGGCAAGGGAGCAGTTGTTTGAATCAGTGGGAGGGGCAGGGGAGCAGTTGTTGGAAACAGTGGGAGGAAGAGGGGCCTGGGAGCAGTTGTCGGGGGAAGAGGGACAGTTGTTGGAATTAATAGGAGTAGGAGGGGCCTGGGCCTCATCAGTAGTTGTACAAGTTTCACTCAGTGATACAATCTGTCACACATCTGCAGGGCTACCAGATGGTTCCAGAAACTCCGCTCGTATCTGTCCAGGTACTGAAGGGTGAGGCTGACGTCTGGGTGGACCTCCAGTTTGGGACTAAGCTTTTCTCTCAAAGCTTAGAGCGGATGGGGAAAATATGTATGACTACATCAGAGCATTCCAATCACCACATAATATTGGTATCTTCCTTTGAGGGAACAGTTTTATCAGAGCTAGGGTGCTTGGAGACAAACTTTGCAAGTTTGCAGAGGCAGGTTCCCCAACTCTCATGGTGGTGAGGGAGACGGGGTTGTCTTGTTCCCTGGCTCCCATTGCCGGGAGGGTCCCATCCCCACCTTCCATCACCCCCTTCCCACCTTCCGTCACCCCCTCACCGCTCTCTCTCCATACTTCCTTCCCGTCACTGCCCCTCCTCGCCTCCCATCACTCCCTTCCCGTCACTGCCCCTCCTCGCCTCCCATCACTCCCCCTCCCCTCCCATCACTCCCCCTCCCCTATCACTCTCCCACCCCACCTCCCGTCACTCTCCCTCCCCACCCCACCTCCCATCACTCCCTCTTCCCATAATTATACCGTCAAATGCAGGAGGAGATGTCACATGCTCTGGCGACGATGAGGGTACAGGAGGACCCACGAGGATCAAGAAAATCTCTGTGTCCAAGAACCCGCTCTTAGCATGGCGGGCCAAAAGCCACCAAGTGAACTGGTCTTGTGTATGAACACTCTTTTCCAGGTCAAAATTAATACAGGTGATTAGTTGTGTGTGATGCATATAATGCTACTATGATTATTCAATAGAAAATTGTTGCTATGGCAACAACTTCTTGCATCCTTGTGTGGTTACTACATATAATTGAATTAATGGTCGTAATGTTTACATGAGAAAGCCAAAATATTCCGTGGAAGTTTGTTTCCCATTGCAATAATTGGTAGTCCCTTGATGCCTTGATGACAAGAGGAGGTGGTGCATACTGCAACGATTGCAGAGGAGGACTCCTATGCAACCATTGCAGTATGCACCTGCCCCTCAATTGCAGCAGATGCTACCTAGAGCTACTCAACCATGGCAGTATCCTTCCACGGTGTGGTCCATTCAACATATTTGGTAGTATGATTATCCATTAATAGTATCTTGTCTCCTACAGCTGCAGATGGAAGTTTGCCTCATTAGACACGGAGATTATACAGCCGTGAAGATCAGCATTTGACACATGCTTTGGATTTTAACACAAGGTGAGGTGGCTACATTCCCGAACTCTAGCAAAACATGTTGATGTGATGGTACATTCGGAGCTTTTCCCCTGCTCTCCCTTCTTTTCTCTCCTCCCCTCCTCCCAATCCCACTTCCTCTCCTCCCCCTTCCTCCTTCTCCTCCCCCCCCCCCCCCCCCCCACTCCCTCTCCTCCTCCCTCTGTTCCCCTCCTCCCTCCTGCTTCCTTCTCCCAATCCCTCTTCCTTAATTTTCTCTCCCCTCCCTCCCCTCCCCTCCTCACCTCCTCCCTCTCCTTCCACTCCCACTTGCTCCCTCTTCCCTCCTCCCCCTTCCTCCCTCTCCCCTCCTCCCCCTTCCTCCCTCTCCTCTCCTCCTCCCTCTCCTCTCCTCCTCCCTCCTTCTCCCAATCCCTCTACCTTAATTCCTCCATTTTCTCTCCCCTCCCTCCCCTCCCCTCCTCCCCTCCTCCCCTCCTCCCCTCCTCCCTCTCCTTCCACTCCTACTTGCTCCCTCTTCCCTCCTCCCCCTTCCTCCCTCTCCTGTCTATCTCCTCCCCTCCTCCCCTCCTCCCCCTTCCTCCCTCTCCTCTCCTCTCTCTCCTCCCCTCCTCCCTCTCTTTCCTCTCCCTTCCTCCCCCTTCCTCCCTCTGCTCTCCTCCCTCTCCTCTCCTCCTCCCTCCTCCTTCCTCCTCCCAATCCCTCTCCCTCAATTCCTCCATTTTCTCTTCCCCCTTAGCACCACACATGGTGCCGCTCATGTTTCTCCACATGTTTCCCGAGTCAACTTCAGCTGTGTGGGCACCACCAAGCTCTGCCATTGCCACTGCTTCAGGTCAACTCCGAATCAATGGATCTGAGTGGCTTAGCTGCTCCTGAATCTGTTACTGGGACAAGTGGACAAAAAGGTGCATGAGATGGTGCATGGTGTGGGTCACAGAAGCTACCATAGATAAAACAAGAACTGGACTGAAAGTGTCCCAGCAATAATGACTGTGTTAGAGGAACAAGCTAGCCTGAGAATTCTTCTCACTAGGCTATTTTCACATTGCCTTCCTCCAGTAACTCAATCCCTGTCTCATGAACAAACAGAACATTCTGGACTGTATGCAGAGCACTCAGTCATAAGCCTTTGACAGAGTTCTTAAATTTGTTACTTAGCTGAGGTCTACTAGCCTCAGCTTTTGCACAAAAACCCAAACATCAAACATAAGCCCAGACATACATGTAGCACCATGCTGCTCTCACCCTTTGGGTGAACAGACCCACCCGACTCTGGCCCGTGCACCCTTTGTGCTTACACAGAACCTCTCAAGGATATTGACGCTGAAGCTGAGAGTCTCGTAGCTAACAGGTTCGCAGTCATACGGGTAGCCAGCAGCCATTTCCTCTGCATGACACCAAGTCCTGCTACATCATTTTAATGACAATACATTTTTACACGCCCCAAATACTGCATGAAGGGTGGGAGCGTGGGCGTACTATCTGGAGATTCCGGTAAAGCAGTCAGCTGACCTGGTTTTAGGTTCATACCGTATCCTTCCTCCCACCCCCACTTCACCTCCCTACCATAGAAATGACCTCAGAATGACGTTTCGGTTTGTGTTGACAATAATACACGGAAGTAGAAGAGGGTGGAAACAGGGAGGCCGTACTAAAGTACATTTCAATTTTGGTATTGGCAAAACTTCTGTGAGAAGCAATGCTGACGCTGACGCACATCTCCTGAATGGAGGATGCAATCCAACTACCACACACAAAACAATGACTGCACTTTGAGGAATTGTCCTCTTAAGGTCAGAAGGTTGCGGGTTGCAGAGATTGGACTTGGTTGCCTACCCTCCCTTGCAGAATGAAAGTGATGACTCGGATTCTGACGACGAGGATGAATGCTGCCCCTCCAGCGATGATGACGAGCGGCCAGGAGAGGAGTCGGATTCCGGTGAAGAATACACATCAATCTCAGAGGGGGAGTCAGCAGAGTCAGGTATGGTGGCTATGACCATGTGCTGTGTTGGAGAACAATACTTTGCGACTGAATTGGCTCAGTCCCACGCCAATATTACTCCAAAAGCACCTCAAGAAACTTGTGATTCATTTAGTCACACAGAAAGCCTATTAGTGCTTACCTATTTAATGGAGGCTAAAGGACTATATATACAGCTACCACTTCAGGATAGTGACGAAACACAAGTCCTGCAGATCTGATTCTTTATTCTGGGTTAAAAGCATTTGGCCGCACGAATGGTGAGGCGTGTTCATCACAGTGCTGCAACTCACAGTACGATATTTTGGTATGCAATGTGTTTCTCAATTCTGATGGAGCTCTGAATGACCTGTGGCCTAGTGGTTAAAGCATTTGACTGTGGACCAACCCCCTCCTCACCTTGGCAGACCAGCCTTAGGCTGAAAGGGCTTGAAGGTTAAATTAGTGAACACCTTATCTCACTTGCGTACCTGAGTTACCTCTGCATGCTGGTTGCTAAGCTCCCCATTCTCATACTGCTGCTTCTGCCACTAGAAAGAAACGTGTCATTGATGGTATGAATAGCACTGCTTCACACGCTCACATACACAGTACTACTCCTACACACGCTCGCATACTGTAGAAGATGAAGACTCTTCTCTCACTGTCCAGCGTGTTGTTTATTTTCCCACCCACACCTACACACACATGCACACCCACGCACACACAGCTGACAAAGAACATGACCACTTCGGTTTGCGGAAGAGTGGGAAGAGAGGAGAAGACCACCACAATCTCCAAAGAAAAGAGCTCGTGATAGACCTACTGCTCATAAGAGCAACGATAGACCTGTTGCTCACAAGAACAGGGGAGGCAGACCTACTGCTCATAAGAGCAGTCCTTGGAAGAACAAGAAAAGATTATAAGTAGTTGGTAAAGTCGTGCACCTCTTTATTGTTGCCATGGTAACAGCTGCAAATTTTTTCACTTGCTGTTGTCAATGTGTTTACCATGTCAGTGCACTCAGTTGTGGGGAGGGCTGCTGTAGTGGAACTAGCAATAGGGTAAAATTATTATTCATGGGAACTAGTAATTGCCAAATGTATTGGATCAAATTACATGGGGGGGGGGGGGTACAGGAAGACAGTCATTCAGCCTCTGTCCAGGGTAGCTCAGCAGGTGGCAGTTCAAGGTCAGAGGATCCACGAAGGGTGTTGGAAATTGGAGTAATGTTGATGTTGACTACATTTGATACATGCGTACGTTAAAAACATGTAGCTACTGGGTTGCATTGCAGGTACAGGAAGACAGTCATTCAGCCTCTGTCCAGGGTAGCTCAGCAGGTGGCAGTTCAAGATCAGAGGATCCACGAAGGGTGTTGGAAATTGGAGTAATGTTGATGTTGACTATACATTTGATACATGCGTACGTTAAAAACATGTAGCTACTGGGTTGCATTGCAGGGTAGTGCCCTCAATTATACATTATAGTTCAACGATGGAGGGAGCGACAGTGGCAGAGGACCAACTAGAGGAGGGCAATGGCGTCCAGAAAAACGACAGAGACGGAAACACGCTCACCACTGGGAACAGCTTACGCGTGCACAGCTGCCGGGCGATTCCCGCCATAATTTGAAGCAATCAAATTAGAGTATTCCGGGTACCCGAGTGCGCGTGCAGGTATGTATGCACGCGTTTGCCAGCAGGCTTCGGCGAGTATATAAAGCGAGTCAAATTGTGTCCTAGCCATTCCGGCTTAGGTTTAGCTCGGGTGAGGTTAAGGTGAGGTGAGCCCTCACCCTAACTTTACCCTTGCTGCATCTTCGCTCAGGGGGCGGGGAGCATTGGGGGGTGGGGAGCATTGGGGGGGCGGGGAGCATTGGGGGGCGGGGAGCATTGGGGGGTGGGGAGCATTGGGGGGTGCAAGGGGTAGGTGGGTGGGGTGCATGGGGATAGGTGGGTGGGGTGCATGGGAATAGATGGGTGGGGTGGGTGGGGTGCATGGGGGTAGGTGGGTGGGGTGCATGGGGGTAGGTGGGTGGGGTGCATGGGGGTAGGTGGGTGGGGTGTAGGATTGATGGTGGAAAATGCGTTCATACAATCATGCAGTACGCATTCTAATATGCACACGAACAAACAATTAAATTATATTAAATTTTGGCTGCATGCATGGTGTATTACATTCACCATAATTATATGACCTATATAAAAGCTAGCTGTTTAGTTTGCACTAATTAATTTAGTGTCGGAATCAGACCCTTTGCATTGGTGTATGGTCTGGTTCCGAGACTATATTAAATTTTGTAATTTGGTCACACTCCTGCACACGCAGATCCATGTGTTATGCATGGATTATAGGCTGTTTATGTAGCAAAAATTCCAACATGCTGCATGTAGCTAGTTCAAGTGGTGCATGGGGTAGGTGGACCCACAATAAGCATGGCCCAAGGATCGATACTATGCTCCACCTACTTAACCTTTGAACTGAGCAATGGGGTCAAAATATATATACAAAGCAGGAGGATGAAGCTGTCCCAAATGAGATGGCAACAACTAGTAAGGAATGAACTTGTCGATTTGTCAATCAATTTCTTTCTTGTCTCATCTCCACCAGTTAACAACATCAATTAAGACGATTAGCCTCATATCCAGGCCCATGTTCCGCGTATGGAGGCTACAAGACAATGGTCTAGTTTTGGAGTGGACTTGTAACACATATACATCCACAAAGACCACACATACAGCAGATAAATGTAATGGTAGACATCTGTACAACAAAACATTGCTACACAGCTGGAAGGAACTTGTATTAGTAGCCTCAGGAGTCAGGATCCCAAGTGTCTTAGGTAGCTTAGTGCAAGCTCCTTGATGGTGTCCTGAGTCCCAGATCGTGCCATCCCGATACAATATGGTGATGTGCTCCAATGCTGGGTTTTCCTGTGCAGGCTCTGTGTGGATCTGACAGTGTTACACTTGTGCCTCAGGTCATATGCAGATGTGGCAAAGTTCGCAGCTCTGGAAGGTGTGCAGTTGGCAGGTACATTTCTTGTGTATCCTGTATTTCAGGTCAGCCTCACTCATACTGCTGGTGTCATGAACATTACCAACTGTGTAGCTGTCTCGCATCCATCCAGATATAGACCTCTGTGCATTGTGGGAGTGTGTTCTTCATTCTGCTGTATTGTTTCTATGTCGTTGGCTCATGGTTCGGAGTGGTATCAGTCATCTGGACGCTCTCTTTTCCTCCTTTCTTTCGAGTACTTTCAACAATTGAACAGGTGGTCTGGGTAACATGCATGTGCTGCTGTAAATACATAGGTTCATATGATGACTTCTCTCCCCTTCAGATGAGGCTTTGCAAGATGGAACAGAGTCACCTGTTCCTACACGCAGAGCATCTCTTCTTCTCTTCTTGTGCTCTGCTTAAGCAATGACTGACCCCCAGTAAAGTGTGTCATGTTCTCAGGAGGAAGCTTGCGACCTGGAGAGAGGGAGAGAGATACGGTGGGCAAGAATGAAGAGGAAGGGGATGAACTGGCACAAGCAGTGGTGAATCTTAGTATGTGTTTCACTCAAGTGGTGACCCCCTTCCCAGATACCAATTAGCCTCGTTCCCAGGCGGGAGTGGCACGACTGCATTTCAACATCCCAAACAATGAACAGTTTTTTTTTCATGCTGCCTTGTTAATGTTCCAACAAGGTCTCCAGTCTCAATCCCTCGGACGGAGCACCAAACAGTGGCCGTGCCACTTCCGCCTACATGATTGTAGTAGAAATAGGCTAATGACACGACCCTTCATGAGTGATGATGCCCAACAGTATTGGAATGCTTGACCATGGGCTGCTACATATGGCGCCAACAACACAACAAAGCTCCTCTGCACATGGCATGTTGATCGGGCATGGCGGAAAGCACTCTGGCAGGAGCACATTGGTGATGCAGATAGTTTAGCTCTTGTCTACCACCAGTTGCGATTGCTTCTATCAGAACCAGACAAGAGAAGTGTGATGTTCTGCTACAGCAATTCTTGTCATTTCTCATGCCATGGCCAACCATCATGCTTCTTTGACTACTTTCGAGGAACTTATGCAGCCCTTTAAGCCCCATTGACGTCTTTAGACCCTATGCACTTGTAGGGCTTCTCGTCAGTCCAAAAATCGACCCAAAAAGCTTGAGAAGGCCCAGGGACGACTTTGAGGGCTGAACCCCAAAAATTTGGTCAGATTTCGGCACGCCCTCCCCACTAAACGAAAGGCAGGGGGGTTTCGAAAGGGGGGGCGAGGGCCCCCCCTTCGCCTGTCGTGTGCGCTGAATGCATGAAAATGTGTTGTCTTGGTGGGAAGAATTCGGTGGTTAAAGGGTTAAGGTTTGGTCAGTGGGCAACTTGCCACAGGATTGGAACCATTGTGAATACAAACATGCACCTTGAGTCATTTCTCCGCTTGCTGAAAGTAGTTTATCTTGAGGGCAAGCAAAATCGTCGCATGGATCACTTCATCAGCATCATTTTGAAAGTAGCACGTGACAAAGGATTTGAGCGACTTCAAAAGATTCACAAAGGGAAAATTTCACACAGAGCCGCTGAGCTAAGCAAGCGCCACACGAAAGCTGAACACATGTTATCAAGTGGAGTAAGCCCTACTCTGCGGTCAGAAAAAACATGGGAAGTGCAGTCACAGTCAAATCCACATGCAGTCCATGTGGTTGAAGCACATGCAGACCGATCATAAGTGCATGTGCAAATTGGTGTGTGGTATATGCAAGGTACCCGGGGTATGTGTGTATACATACACTTGCACATGTGTTGACTATGCATTGCATAATACGGCATGCAAGCACATGCATCTCATGCACATGAATCAAACTACGGTTGGACAAGAGTTGGAGACAGACCATCCTGAGACCTCATCCATGGCAGCACAAGCACACCTGCTCAACAGGTGTCAGATGAGTCCTTGAACAACATTCTGCACAAAACACCTTCTACAATAGACATTCAGCGGCAGTTGGTAGTCAGCAAAGCCAATGAAGTACTTGTACTTGCTAAATCAATACATAGTGTGGATGGTCTCCAAACTGCATCACGACACCTTGGCAGTGCAATCAGCATCTTGAAGGCTCTCCGCTCTGAAGTGCCACAGCAAGCACTATCCTGTCGAAAGAGGCCAGCTCCTAATGCTCGAATGGAGATACAAATGCGTTACCACTCAACCAAAAATAAAAGAGCAAAGTCAAGCTCTCTTACAAAGCCATCAACAGCACAGACTCTTCAAGCAAAGGAAATACTAGAAGGTGTCGATATCAGGCTATGTTCAGTTTGCCTCAGAGAAAATGATGAAGAGCAGACGGAAGACATTGAGTGGCTGCAATGCACAAGGTGCAATGTGTGGGTACAAATGTCTTGTGTCACTTCAACTCTGAACCCTCATCCTTCTGTATGTAGCAGCTGTACTTTGGTTTCATAACATATTTTGTAGTAATAAAACTGAGCACGTCATAAATCCTATCACTCTGTCACTTCATTGTGTATTACTTGTAAACAATTTTCTGATGCTGTAGATTGCTTTGTCATTGTTTGCTTTATTGTCTCTAAATTTATGAGCTGGCCAATTGCAATTGCAACAGATTACCAACAATAGCTACACCCATGCAGCAAAACCATGCATGCACTGGAAGTCCAAACCACTGCAGCCAGTAGAACCACTGGAGCTGTTAGAACCACTGGAACCAGCAGAACCGCTGGAACCAGCAGAACCGCTGGAACCAGCAGAACCGCTGGAACCAGCAGAACCACTGGAACCAGCGGAACCGCTGGAACCAGAGGAACCGCTGGAACCAGCAGAACCACAGGAACCAGCAGAACCGTTCAACCGGGAACCAGCAGAACCACTGGAACCAGCAGAACCACTGGTACCAGCAGAACCACTGGTACCAGCAGAACCAATGGAACCAACAGAACCACTGGAACCAGCAGAACCACTGGAACCAGTAGAACCACTGGAACCAGCAAAACCACTGGTACCAGCAGAACCATTCAACCGGGAACCAGCAGAACCACTGGAACCAACAGAACCACTGGAACCAGCAGAACCACTGGAACCAGCAGAAACACTGGAACCAGCACAACCGCTGGAACCAGCAGAACCGCTGGAACCAGCAGAACCACTGGTACCAGCAGAACCACTGGTACCAGCAGAACCACTGGAACCAGCAGAACCACTGGAACCAGCAGAACCACTGGAACCAGCAGAACCACTGGTACCAGCAGAACCACTGGAACCAGCAGAACCACTGGTACCAGCAGAACCACTGGAACCAGCAGAACCACTGGAACCAGCAGAACCGCTAGAACCAGCAGAGTCGCTGGATGCGAGGTACGATCCGGCAGCGCTTCAGATAGAAGCTAGTGCGCACGGGCAGCGTGCTAATGAGATTCACAATGGTATGCGGGAATGTTCGGGGAGTATACGATGCTAACGTACTGTCGCTAACGGCTTGTGTGTCTAATAGGTATATGCATAATTTAAATTATGTGTGTACGATTTGGGAGTTGATTTCATTGGGATCAAAAGAATTGATGTAAAGGTGGAAATCTCTTAAGGCGCCAGTAGATCTATGTACATAGAATCATTTTAAGAACACACCACTTTGGAAGCCTATATAGGGGGTTTATTATTAGGCGTTAATACCTTGTATATACATGTCGAGTCTTCTGCTAATCTCGCTACTCTCCGGTTCCAAGCCAGTCATTTGGTCTGGGAACGAGGTACGCTCACCTAATTGGACTTAACCTTTGACCCAAGGGCCCTGCACGTGTTGTAAATAAATATGGCTGCCTGCTGAAATCAGTTAATTGATGTAGAGGCTGAATTTCACCTGCACCTTGCCTTCTAAGCAAGCTGGATATCTGAAAGGTACCAATAAATTGAATAGGCAGTACTTTCAGCAAGCTGTACTATTGTGCTTGCTAAAAGCAGTGCTAATGCACCTGTGCTGCATAAATATTACGCACAAAATTATTATTTTGTCATAATTTGCCAAGGCCTAGCATATAAGGAGTTGGCGGATACTGTGGAGTTTGGAGATGACCTTGAATATACTACAAGAGAGTGACAAGGGGGTGACACTCCCATTGACACCACAGTCAGAGCTGCGACCGGGGTCAAGAAATCTTGACCGTCAATTTTGCTGCTTGACCGCATCGCACAAAGACTTGACCGTTTGACTGCGCTGTATTTCATGCAGCCGTTGACCGCTTGACCGCGATAGTAGACAGAAGAATGTGTAGCGACTGCAGCCTTTCCTTAGTATACGGGGTCAAGATTTGCTGATAAGCCTGGTCGCAGCTCTGACTACAGCGTGTATGGGAGTGCCACCCCTTTGAGTGAGTGGTAGAGGAGAAGAGAGAACAAGTGCTCATAAGGTTTGGGTCTGTCGATGATGTGTGTGTATATATGGAGAAAGGCAGTGTTTCGATTTCGTCTTGTATTCGTTGCTGTGTACGCGATTCAGGTGGCCGTGTAAGTTGGTCGTCCCTCCATGGTAAGCGTACCTTTGTTGCACAACTTGCACTTCACTGCCTTGTGTCCTGTTTTGTCAAAAAAAATTCCAGACATCTGATATCACACGAGCAGAGCTACCTGCATCGCTATCAAGAACGCCACCAACAGCCTCAGTCTCCGCCATCTTTCAGCTAGCTTGCAAGGTAGCACGTGGGGTGAGCGTTGATTAGAAATAGGTCGCATGCGAACATAATTTTACCTTCGAACGTACGGGGATTCGAACGAAAATTTGAATGTTGGTACATTCATTCAGGCACTAGTTCACAGGACGTCCGGACACCGTTGCCCTTACTCTACACAGGTGTAGAATGGTGTGCTTCTCAGCAACTGTGCGAAGGAATTGGCGGGGTGTCCAGGGCCACCTGATGGAAAATGTCTGTTGTACCTCTGAGTGTGCATGTGTGTAATTAAGTGCCTGTGATGGAGGGATTTGAGCACGCCCTCCCCAGTGCTAATTTGTCAAGGGCATAACCTGAGACTTACTCATACTGTACTCCATAGTGAATGGTGAATGTTGAATGAGGGCTTTAATTAACGTCAAGAGTTCATATCAATAAGAGAGTGCAACTGCCATATGGTATCAACTACCACCATGCTGTATGACGTAGACAATCAGTGGTGAAGTAGTAGCAGTTGCATGCCAGAGGAGGTTGGCCACCGCATACGTCACGAGTAATTATAGACTTTCTGTCATGTGACAAGTGGACGGTTTTTAAAAGTTATTGCAGATAGCCATAGGAATAGAAGACCGCTCTGGGGCTGCTATGGAGTGTTCCCAGTTGGCAATCGTTAAACGCGCTTTGCAAATCGACGAGACAACCTCCACTCGAGTCTTGTGGGCCAGATGTTTGCGGCGCGTGTGGGGACCATCTGGCCCAGGAGACTACTTCCACTCGTTTCTGCCATGCCACAGCTGAATCTTGAAGGGCTCGGCCTTTTATAACGACAACAGATGCTTACGCTTCCCTGCGAGGCAATATTCCAGTTGATTGAGCCAGGGTGCGATGGTGAAAACTGTCGAGAAAAAAAACGATGTCTATGGAAAGTACTCTGCTTTACATGCATCACATAATCCGTAGTATCAGATTTCACATGACTTTAATGAGACCTGATTAGAAAAGGTCAACCTTGGCCAACCTCCTCTGGTTGCATGCTCCTAAGTGTGAAATTGTGATTACTACAGAGTTTACACAGTCTAGCATAAACCACCAATTATCAGCATGACCTTATTATCAGCACCCAACATACCAATTATTGGCGCTTAGTAAACGGAGAGTAAGCGGCGAAAATACGGATTCCGTTCGCATTACATCATCGTCGCGCAAGCTGTTTACAGGGCTGAAGCTTTGCAGAAGGTTTGTCTATATTTAAAAGGTTATAACTGGATGTCATTTACTGTCCTTTTAGCCATTTTATGTTGTAGGGCTGTTCATGTCTAATCAAAACAAGCGTAGGGGGAGACCGCGACCTTGGGTCCTTTCCTGCCACTGGATCAGACTTTTGAGGACGACTAGCATGACTGTGCTGGATCAGAATGGGTGGAGTGCGTGTGCAAGAGATGGCTCCACGAATGTGCCACGTACTGGATGTGGAAGAAAGAGAATTGTTTTGCTTTTACAGTGTAGTGTGATGAACGAATTTTATTCAAAAATTCATATTGAAGGGGTTGCATGCTTTGGTGTTTTTTTTTTCACTGGGTGATAGATAGAATGGTCATGAACCTAGGGGATTTGTGGTGGATTTTTGTGGCCTTCAGGGGATGGAGGTGAGTTGATGCCATCAGCATGTGCTGATAATTGACCCAGGATTATCTATGGGAGTACTAGGCAGTGACGATAATACGTACAGGGTGCCGATAATTGATTTGCGTGCAGTTGCATTCGCTAGTGCACCACTAAAAGCCGGAAATACGTAACAGCTTTAAAAGTGGTAGGGCTTATAGAGGGCGTGACGGTCTATACGTCGGTGCAAGTTTGGTATCCTGGAACCGTTCCTAGACGATGCTGCAAATCATGCAAATTCAGGTGCCGATAATTGGTGGGTTACGCTATATATGTACATGTTGACCACACTGTTTGCCACATGGTAAGTACTGCCTGATGGTGGTATTGGATACCATATATGGCAGTTGCACACTCTTATTGTTATGAATCTTGTTAAGGTACTTAATCATCCTGTGGAAGCCTAATCTTCCTCAATAATTGCGTTCTGTTCTATCTAATGCGTGGGTCAGAGTGCAGCGAGGTATTGAGCCATCATCTCCCTTCTCCCATCTCTTTCTAACCCCATAGGGCTCAGGAGCAGCCCACCGAGAGCCACCATGCAGAGTTAGTGACATTCGGAACTGAGGGAGAGGGGGGAGATCCAGCAGCCTGAAGGGGAAACGAGGGAGGGGATTGGCAGAGGGGGTGTCTCCACCATGAATTTCAATGTACATCTCCAGCCATCCACATTCACTGGTGAGAGCTTGAGCAGCCATACCAATAGAGATTTGTAGCAATGGGAACATGTCACGCAGGCACACATGCAACATGCATTCTGCCGTGTTGTGACACGTCTGAAGGGCAAGTTTTACCTCTCAGGTGAAGGCTCGTATCCCGTGGGGGAGCCTCATTCCCAGGCTGAAGAATGGCCTGGCAATTTTTGCAAGTTCAATCTGTTACTTCCGCTGCCAGAAAGTTAGCAGCTCTAAGGGTCAGGACAGTAGAGCTCGAGGCGTGCTACCTTGTGCCCATCCGGGGGTCATTCCCATGGACTCTGCAATCCACTGTAGTGTGCAGCAAACAGTGGTTAACTTGAGAAAGTGTTCACTCTCAAGCCGAACATGCACTCGTGTGTACCAGTATTACAGAAACTGCATGTACCTCTAAAGTCATTGATCTGACTCTTGTCTGCATGATGATGTGTAATGTTGTAGTGTGGTTGATAATTTCAGTTACCAGGTACAGTAGTCACGTGTTATTAGGCGCAGCTCATCTATATATATACGTAGGTCGCTGTTAGGCACAGGTTCAACTCTCATCTCACCTAAGTAGGATCGAAAGTGGAAGCTAGCTAGCTATATAGAGTTTCTGGAAGAAAACAGGCAGTCAAGGCAAATAATGCCACAAACAGATTGCTGACACTTTTGAACGTCTAGATACTCACACTCTTCTCCTTCAACAGAAGTTGCTGTGAGCTACTGTCTCAATGGAGGTGGAGGACATTTCCCCGTGGCTGGGTCTTCAAATCAGGAGAATGGATCACATGGCTTCAGAAGTACCACACACAGCTACATGTGAGGGGCGTAACGGGTGTAAGGGGTGTGCAAAGCGGTGGGTGTGAGGGGGTGTAAGGGGGAAGCGTGAGGGCTGCAAGTGGGAGGTGTGAGCAAATTTCAGGAAAGAGAAATTCCAGCTAAAGAAGTGACTTAATTCAAAACATACATGTAAACCTGCCATTCACAAAATGCCAGTTTCTTCGATCCCCGCCCTGGGTGTGACACACTAACTGGGCGAGCGTGAACGTGAGCGAGCCCCACACTAGTCGTAGTCGAGCATAGCTCATGCTGAGTGAGTGTTGTCGATCGATTTGTCTCCCATACCTGCTTTCATTTCCGGATATCGTACCATAAATCTCTGCTGTGTGTGAAGTCTGGTACAGAGACTACGTACGTACGTATGTCTACCTGTACTGTTTGATGGACGACGGTGACAACAAAGACGCAGATGTACCTATTCATTGGCTAGAGGCCTTGAGCAATGGACGACCATGAACAGTCTACCTCTGTACCTCCTCAGTGGCGACAACAAAGACGAACCCCACTAGAGGACCTACCTATGCATCGACATCAGAGCTGTACATGACATGTCCTGCAGAACACATGGTGTGCTGGACCAGCATACTTTTGGTGTGACTCTCTGTGTTCTGATTTTCTGTGGCCTGAGTTGAATTGTCTCATGCATCACATTCTGATGACAGTCTTGTACGTACAACTGTTCCATGTGCACTCGCTCACGCTCACCCCACAATGTTGCGCCTTCCACTAGTCGTAACAATGACCGATGATATGTCATGGACACTGTTGATTAAGGTCTCATTAACACAGTCTCTTTACCATTACAAATTGGGACCGGGGTTGGGGATATTGTATGGCTTAGTAACATTGTTATCACCAGCTGCTACCTGACTGTCTCTACCTACACTAGCCTCATTCCCCGGTCACACTAGCTCATTCCCCGGCCACACTAGCCTCATTCCGCGGCCACACTTGCCTCATTCCCCGGCCACACTAGCCTCATTCCCCGGCCACACTAGCCTCATTCTCCGGCCACACTAGCTCCTTCCCCGGTCACACTAGCCTCATTCCCCGGCCACACTAGCCTCATTCCGCGGCCACACTTGCCTCATTCCCCGGCCACACTAGCCTCATTCCCCGGCCACACTAGCCTCATTCTCCGGTCACACTAGCCTCATTCCCCGGCCACACTAGCCTCATTCCCCGGCCACACTAGCCTCATTCTCCGGTCACACTAGCCTCCTTCCCCGGCCACACTAGACTCATTCTCCGGCCACACTAGCCTCATTCCCCGGCCACACTAGACTCATTCTCCGGCCACACTAGCCTCATTCCCCGGCCACACTAGCCTCATTCCTAGCTTTGTTCCCATGCTGGCTCTTATGGTTTGTCCTCTCACAAGAGCGTAGAAGAGGCTACCTCATTCCCCGGCCACCTTAGACTCATTCCCCGGCCGCACTAGCCTCGTTCCCCGGTCACACTAGCTCATTCCCCGGTCACACTAGCTCATTCCCCGGTCACACTAGCCTCATTCCCCGGCCACACTAGCTCATTCCCTGGCCACACTAGCCTCATTTCCCGGCCACACTAGCCTCATTCCCCGGCCACACTAGCCTCATTCCCCGGCCACACTAGCCTCCTTCCCCGGCCACACTAGCCTCATTCCCCGGTCTCACTAGCTCATTCCCCGGTCACACTAGGCCACACTAGCCTCATTCCCCGGCCACACTAGCCTCATTCCCCGGCCACACTAGCCTCATTCCCCGGCCACACTAGCTCATTCCCTGGCCACACTAGCCTCATTTCCCGGCCACACTAGCCTCATTCCCCGGCCACACTAGCCTCATTCCCCGGTCTCACTAGCTCATTCCCCGGTCACACTAGGCCACACTAGCCTCATTCCCCGGCCACACTAGCCTCATTCCCCGGTCACACTAGCCTCATTCCCTGGCCACACTAGCCTCATTCCCCGGCCACACTAGCCTCATTCCCCGGCTACACTAGCCTCATTTCCCGGCCACACTAGCCTCATTCCCCGGCCACACTAGCCTCATTCCCCGGCCACACTAGCCTCCTTCCCCAGCCACACTAGCCTCATTCCCCGGTCTCACTAGCTCATTCCCCGGTCACACTAGGCCACACTAGCCTCATTCCCCGGCCACACTAGCCTCATTCCCCGGCCACACTAGCCTCATTCCCCGGCCACACTAGCCTCATTCCCCGGCCACACTAGCCTCATTCCCCGGTCACACTAGCTCATTCCCTGGTCACACTAGCCTCATTCCCCGGCCACACTAGCCTCATTCCCTGGCCACACTAGCCTCATTCCCCGGCCACACTAGCCTCATTCCCTGGCCACACTAGCCTCATTCCCCGGCCACACTAGCCTCATTCCCCGGCTACACTAGCCTCATTTCCCGGCCACACTAGCCTCATTCCCCGGCCACACTAGCCTCATTCCCCGGCCACACTAGCCTCCTTCCCCGGCCACACTAGCCTCATTCCCCGGTCTCACTAGCTCATTCCCCGGTCACACTAGGCCACACTAGCCTCATTCCCCGGCCACACTAGCCTCATTCCCCGGCCACACTAGCCTCATTCCCCGGCCACACTAGCCTCATTCCCCGGCCACACTAGCCTCATTCCCCGGTCACACTAGCTCATTCCCTGGTCACACTAGCCTCATTCCCCGGCCACACTAGCCTCATTCCCCGGCCACACTAGCCTCATTCCCCGGCCACACTAGCCTCATTCCGCGGCCACACTTGCCTCATTCCCCGGCCACACTAGCCTCATTCCCCGGCCACACTAGCCTCATTCCCTGGTCACACTAGCCTCATTCCCCGGTCACACTAGCCTCATTCCCCGACCACACTAGCCTCATTTCCCGGCCACACTAGCTCATTCCCTGGCCACACTAGCCTCATTTCCCGGCCACACTAGCCTCATTCCCCGGCCACACTAGCCTCATTCCCCGGCCACACTAGCCTCCTTCCCCGGCCACACTAGCCTCATTCCCCGGTCTCACTAGCTCATTCCCCTGTCACACTAGGCCACACTAGCCTCATTCCCCGGCCACACTAGCCTCATTCCCCGGCCACACTAGCCTCATTCCCCGGCCACACTAGCCTCATTCCCCGGCCACACTAGCCTCATTCCCCGGCCACACTAGCCTCATTCCCCGGCCACACTAGCCTCATTCCCCGGCCACACTAGCCTCATTCCCCGGCCACACTAGCCTCATTCCCCGGCCACACTAGCCTCATTCCCCGGCCACACTGGCCTCATTCCCCGGCCACACTGGCCTCATTCCCTGGCCACACTAGCCTCATTCCCCGGTCTCACTAGCTCATTCCCCGGTCACACTAGGCCACACTAGCCTCATTCCCCGGCCACACTAGCCTAAATAATTAATGAACAATGGCTCCAAGCCTTTGATGGCGAACTTGGACATGGCTGCATTTCCATTTCCCTAGTGTCCAAGTCTGCCATCAAGGAGGTTGGGTTTAAGGGAGCCATAATGAAAGGACAATGGGTCAGGGTGCCACACTAGCCTCATTCCCCGGCCACACTAGCCTCATTCCCCGGCCACACTAGCCTCATTCCCCGGCCACACTAGCCTCATTCCCCGGCCACACTAGCCTCATTCCTCAGCCACACTAGCCTCATTCCCCGGCCGCACTAGCCTCGTTCCCCGGTCACACTAGCTCATTCCCCGGTCACACTAGCTCATTCCCCGGTCACACTAACCTCATTTCCCGGCCACACTAGCTCATTCCCTGGCCACACTAGCCTCATTCCCCGGCCACACTAGTACACACTAGCCTCATTTCCCGGCCACACTAGCTCATTCCCTGGCCACACTAGCCTCATTCCCCGGTCTCACTAGCTCATTCCCCGGTCACACTAGGCCACACTAGCCTCATTCCCCGGCCACACTAGCCTCATTCCCCGGCCACACTAGCCTCATTCCCCGGCCACACTAGCCTCATTCCCCGGCCACACTAGCCTCATTCCCCGGCCACACTAGCCTCATTCCCCGGCCACACTAGCCTCATTCCCCGGTCTCACTAGCTCATTCCCCGGTCACACTAGGCCACACTAGCCTCATTCCCCGGCCACACTAGCCTAAATAATTAATGAACAATGGCTCCAAGCCTTTGATGGCGAACTTGGACATGGCTGCATTTCCATTTTCCTAGTGTCCAAGTCTGCCATCAAGGAGGTTGGGTTTAAGGGAGCCATAATGAAAGGACAATGGGTCAGGGTGCCACACTAGCCTCATTCCCCGGCCACACTAGCCTCATTCCCCGGCCACACTAGCCTCATTCCTAGGTTTGTTCCCATGCTGGCTCTTTTGGTCTGTACTGTCACAAGAGCATAGAAGAGGCTACCTCATTCCCAGGCCACACTAGTTGTTACACTCCTGGTAGGGGAAAAATTGTACCACATAATCTAAATAACCTTTGGCTACCTTAGGAATGGCCTACAAAGATTCTGACTACACCGTCGTGATCACGATTATCATGCAGTGACCCACCAAGCGTACAATTTTGGTTCTGAAACGCACCTTGGTGGTGGAGATACAAGCACTTTTGTCTAGGTGTGGCCGCCATTGCTCGAGCGCTCTCTCTGACTTCCGGTGGCATTGCCATTAGCAAAGGCACACGAAGATTCTGACCACATGGCCGTGATCACTGTCGTTCACTGACGCTTGCATGCCAAATCACACCGTGCTGGCAAAGTTGTAAGTGCTGTAATAACTTCGTGTCTTCCCTTTGGCCGCCATTGCATGCTAGCGATCGACAGAGCGTGGTTGCCACGTGGCATGTGCGTTAATTGTACTAGCTTTCGCTACGGCGAGTCGCAGCCGGCGTTGCAACGGCTACCAGGAGTGCGGTTGCACCTCGATCACAAATAGACTTATTCCTAGCCTTGTTCCCAGGCTCTTGTGCTCTGTCTTCATGCAAGAAGAGGCTACCTTATTCCCAGGTGACACTAGCCCGATTCCCAGGACACACTTACACTGGAGCAGGCTGGGAACGGGGCTAGTGTGGTCCGTTGGATCACTAGTATGCATTTCATGTTGATTTCATTCTTCCTCTTAACACACACACACACACACACACACACACACACACACACACACACACACACACACACACACATACACATACACACACACACACACACACACACACACACACACACACACACACACACACACACAACGCACACACGCACACATGCACACACACACACACACACACACACACACACACACACACACACACACACACACACACACACACACAACGCACACACACGCACACATGCACACACACACACACACACACACACACACACACATACACTCAGTCACCTGAGGGAGGAGAGAGTGACCTTGGGAGCCAGTGATGAAGCAGACCCGTTCTATTATCCCACGAATGCTCCTTTCTCACACCATACCTGGGGCCTCCCCATACAGGTGCATAGCAGATGACCATAATCATCTCTAGTACTATGATGATGTCATTGGATCACTGCATACATACATGTACATATAATTATTATACAAGGAAATAGCTTGTATTTCATGGCCACAGTGCAACACCAGTATCACACACATGCACTCATGGTCACACACACCATAGACAATAGAGCTACCTCTATGCACACACGCAAACACACACACACACACACACACACACACGCACGCACACACACACACACACACACACGCACACACACATACACACACACACACACACGTACACACACACACATACACACACACAAGCACACACGCATGTTCAAAGTACTTATGCAAGTAGCTTCGCTCGCTCAGCTGCTTTCCCCCTTGTTTGCCTACGTGAGTAATCCGGTTCTGAGACAGCTCTCTGTGCAGATCTGCTGCTCCCCGATTGCTTCTGCTTCAGCTGCTGCTCCCCGATTGCTTCTGCTTCAGCTGCTGCTCCCTGCGCGGTTGCATCGATCCGCTTCAACTGCTGCTCCCCGTTTGCATCCGCTTCAGCTGCTGCTCCCCGTTTGCATCCGCTTCAGCTGCTGCTCCCCGATTGCTTCTACTTCAGCTGCTGCTCCCTGCGCGGTTGCATCGATCCGCTTCAACTGCTGCTCCCCGTTTGCATCCGCTTCAGCTGATGCTCCCCGTTTGCATCCGCTTCAGCTGCTGCTCCCCGATTGCTTCTGCTTCAGCTGCTGCTCCCTGCGCGGTTGCATCGATCCGCTTCAACTGCTGCTCCCCGTTTGCATCCGCTTCAACTACTGCTCCCCATTTGCATCTGCTTCAGCTGCTGCTCCCCGTTTGCATCCGCTTCAGCTGCTGCTCCCCGATTGCATCCGCTTCAGGTGCTGCTCCCCGATTGCATCCGCTTCAGCTGCTGCTCTCAGTTGTGTCTGTTTTACCAGCTGTTCTGGAAGATTCCAGCCTATGCCCAATTTTCACGAACATTCTTCTTCGCTGAGTTTGAGCTGAGGTAGGGTTCAGTGAATTGCTTTGAAGTACAAAGGTCGCACGTCACTAGCCTAGTCCCGCCCCACGAACATCCCACTTCCGTTATACACAGACACTCACACAAACACATGGTTAAAATGATAATATAACTCCCAAACAAAAAACAACAACTTATAATGACTATTGGATGCCTGAGCTTGAGAATCACACACACGCAAATTCATGTACACACACACACACACACACACACACACACACACACACACACACACACACACACACACACACACACACACACATGCATACACATGCACACAATAATTATATGCGCACACAATACACACATCTATACAGACTGTTCTGGATAAACATTGCAGCCAAAAGATTTCATCATAGGCTGTCTGTCCTTAGTCAGAAAGGCAGCCCCTGAGAGTTTGGCTGAGAGAGAACTTTGTCAGAAACATACTTGCGGTATAGCCAGCTGCCCGCCTATCTTTCATATGATTCTTTAAGCCATGCATGATGTTTATGGAGAACATGAAAATTGTATTGAAACACCACCTGTGATCTACCTGACCTGCACAGTGACGTCTTTCCAAGGATATAATCATTATGTAGCTACGTTGAAAGATCATCTAATCAGAGTAAACTACATAGTCTGTCAACTTGCATGCCTGTTGTGCAGGTAGGATCCTTCCTGATCATCATCAGCAAGGGCTGTTGAGTAGGACCCAGTGTTGTCATCAGGTGTTGTCATACAAACTGTAGGACCAGGTGTTGTCCTAGGACCCAGTGTTGTCCTAGGACCCAGTGTTGTCCTAGGACCCAGTGTTGTCCTAGGACCCAGTGTTGTCCTAGGACCCAGTGTTGTCCTAGGACCCAGTGTTGTCATAGGACCCAGTGTTGTCCTAGGACCCAGTGTTGTCCTAGGACCCAGTGTTGTCCTAGGACCCAGTGTTGTCATAGGACCCAGTGTTGTCCTAGGACCCAGTGTTGTCCTAGGACCCAGTGTTGTCCTAGGACCCAGTGTTGTCCTAGGACCCAGTGTTGTCATAGGACCCAGTGTTGTCCTAGGACCCAGTGTTGTCCTAGGACCCAGTGTTGTCATAGGACCCAGTGTTGTCCTAGGACCCAGTGTTGTCATAGGACCCAGTGTTGTCCTAGGACCCAGTGTTGTCATAGGACCCAGTGTTGTCCTAGGACCCAGTGTTGTCATAGGACCCAGTGTTGTCATAGGACCCAGTGTTGTCCTAGGACCCAGTGTTGTCATAGGACCCAGTGTTGTCATAGGACCCAGTGTTGTCCTTCGACCCAGTGTTGTCATAGGACCAGGTGTTGTCATATGCATCTTACTCTAGACTTGGGTGGTAGATGAGCAGATTAGACCCAACTACCTGTTGTTTGGGGGGATTTCCTGGGTTGGGTTTGTTGCTGTGGGAGGGTCCATGGGGGCAATTCAAAGGGGGTCATATGGAGAGGATTGAGTACGCTGATCAGTAGTATGCAGGCATTGGGGGCGGCTTCAGATTGCAGTGGGAAGAGGGTGCATTGGAGGGTAGGAGGCAATGGTTAGCCAGGGGGGGGGGGGGGGGACGTTGGCTCTCTGTGGCTGTCTTGGCACGTCCAGAGCTATCATGTAGATGGTGTAGTAATGCAAATCTGCATGTTTGGAGATTCTGGAATGTGTAGGTCTAAGCTCACAGGCAAGGAGAGGGGTGGGAGTTTGACTGAGGAGGAGTCAGGTTATGAACTGATAACACTGGACAGCTCTACTGTCAACTGGAGCTCTTTTAGAGTATGTTCCAATAGGGAGACTTTTAAATTAGAGGCTTCTACCTGCAGCACTTTGATCTGACTAGCTGAATTAGGGCTTTTGTTGACCTCCAGGCATTTAGGGCACTACCACTGGAATGCTTCCAGCCTTCTTGCTAGCTTTGTAGGCTGCCTTCATGACCCCTATACAATCAATGTGAGCCACTTGTTACATAAATCGGAATTGCATGGCTTGTCTGCCCTAGCATATTTGTATCACACCTTTCACAAGAAGGTATAGAATGATATGCAGTGCAGGACTTCTATTCTTGCTAGGAGCCTGGCAGGAGCCTTTAAATTGTAGAGTCATGCGTTATGTAATATGCTATTTATGGCCAGCAACGAAGTAGGATCAATGCCATTGTCACCTACTCCTGATTGCATCTGCTTTGGCTGCTGCTCCACGATTGCGGCTGCTGCTCGACGCTTGCATCCGCTTCAGCTGCTGCTTCCCGATTGTGTCCGCTTTGGCTGCTGCTCCCCGATTGCGTCCACTTCAACTGCTGCTCTCTGATTGCATCCGCTTTAACTGCTGCTCCCCGATTGCGTCCACTTCAACTGCTGCTCTCTGATTGCATCCGCTTTAACTGCTGCTCCCCGATTGCGTCCGCTTCGGCTGCTGCTCCACGATTGCGGCTGCTGCTCGACGCTTGCATCCGCTTCAGCTGCTGCTCCCCGATTGTGTCCGCTTTGGCTGCTGCTCCCCGATTGCATTCGCTTCAACTGGTGCTCCCCGATTGCGTCCACTTCAACTGCTGCTCCCCGATTGTGTCCACTCCAACTGCTGCTCCCCGATTGCGTCCACTTCGACTGCTGCTTTCCAGCCCATGTCCAATGTTCTCGAACATTCTTCACAGTAAATTGAAGCACGAAGGTTGCGCGTCACTAGTCTAGTCCCGCCCCACGAACATCCCACTTCTGTCACGCGCACACACACACACACACACACGTATGTTAAAATCTTAATCACTTGTGTATACCTATACCTCATCAAAGATTGAACTTTCAAATTCTGAATTTGGCCAATACATATTATGGCTTCTGCTGTATAAGGGATACCACACATGGTACTTTGTTTTATTGTAGCTTGTACTGTGGAAGTTTGTGGTGGCTTAACTGCCTGGTACTGTGTCATCATTCCTTGTGCTGTGTTTACCCAGGAAATATGAGGTGGCTTAACTACCTATACCACAGACACCATGAACGTTTTAGTAGCTTGTACTGTGGAAGTTTGAGGTGGCTTAACTGCCTGGTACTGTGTCATCATTCCTTGTGCTGTGTTTACCCAGGAAATATGAGGTGGCTTAACTACCTATACCACAGACACCATGAACGTTTTAGTAGCTTGTACTGTGGAAGTTTGAGGTGGCTTAACTGCCTGGTACTGTGTCATCATTCCTTGTGCTGTGTAAACCCAGAAAGTATGAGGTGGCTTAACTACCTGTACCACAGCAAGTACAGGAATGTTTTACTATAGCTTGTACTATGGAAGTCAAGTTGAAGTGGCTTAACTACCTGGTACTGTGTCATCATCCTTTATGCTGTGTTCACCCAGGAAGTATGAGGTGGCTTAACTACCTATACCACAGACACCATGAACGTTTTAGTAGCTTGTACTGTGGAAGTTTGAGGTTGCTTAAGTACCTGGTATATACTTACTGTGCTGTGTAAACCCATGTACCTACCTACCACAGTTGCTGTGTATAACAGAGTTTGTACTGGCAGCTGTGTCTTTACCGAGTAGTAATACCCATCTTCCCCATGTGTCTGCCTGTGATGCTGAAGTCTAGTATAGATGTAGTACCACACTAGCCATAATTATCATCGTGCAGTACTCATGATGGATTGGTCACGCATGGTCTCCAGAGATATTAATGGATTTTCTACTTGACCTCTATTACTGCTTCCACACTATCGTTCCCAGGCCCCTTACGAAAAATCCAATTTTTCGTAAGGGGCCTGGGAACGAGGCTACACTATACGGGCCACTTTTAGGCTCTTAGATTTTCAGCTCATGACATCACTTGGGGTATTTTTCCCTGATGATAGGTTTCTGTGTGAGCAGGAAGGGTGGGAGGCGGGGAGGTGGTACAGAGCTGAAAATAACATTTATGTATTGATTGGTCAATTGTCCGGTCAAATTCGATTTTGCCCGGCCATTTAGTTGCTTTGGTCGGACAATTATCTTTAAAAATTGTTGTAACTATATTGGTGTGTAGTAAATAAGACTATTAGGCACTAATAGACAGCCTAAGCAGAAAAGAGAATGAAAAAGCAGAACTAGCCAATCGGAACTCCCAGGGAAAGAGGTACATGTAGGCTGGTAGCATATAGCAGTCAAAATGTGCTGTGTGTATGCACCACATCCTGAACCAAGATGTGCTGATGTTTACTCCCACATAACACAAGGCGATAAAATTTATGTCATTGAAAACATGCACAAATCTAAAGAAGAGAGGGGTAAAAACAGCTGGCTGATTCAAATCATGTATCTTACACTAGGGAAAAAGAAAAAAGGAATTGAACCTGAGCACTTCTGCCAACTTGCACTTCTCCTAGACAGAAGCCCCTCATATGCTAATTAGTGTGCAGACACTTAGTCTAATTTGCTCTATGTAAATGCCTGGACAAAGTGGCCAGTCAAGTGGTATTTGACCGCCCTGTCAGCTGCTTGCACGGAAATTGACCGATGGCCGCCTGTTATTTTCAGCTCTGTGGTACCTTCAGGGTGCAAATGGCTTAGCTATAACAACACTGATGTCCCGAGTTTCAAATAAACTCACGCAAAACATGCTTTATGATGCTTCACTTTGAGGGACGAACCCCAAAATTTGGTCAGATTTCGGCACGCACACCCCACTAAACATAGAATGGTGGGTATCGAAAAGGGAGGCGGCAGCCCCCCCCCCCCCCCCCCCCCCCCCCCCCCTTCGCATGTTGTGGGTGTTTTTTATTTTAATGAGATTCATCGACCCGAGGATTTTTGGGAAGATCACAAATTATTTAGAGTGCTGCTCTAGTACCATTCATAAAGTAGCCGCGTTGCAACCTGCCGTAGCGCAAGCCAGTACGTTCTAATTAACGCACATGCCACGTGGCAACCACGCTCAAGTCGATCGCGAGCAATGGCGACCAAAAGTGACATTATTACAACACTCACAACTTAGCCAGCACGGTGAGTTTCGGTATATGTGCGTCAGTGAACGACAGCGATCACGGCCGTGTGGTCAGAATCTTCGTGTGCCTTTCCTAAGAACGGTACTGCCACCGGAAGTCGAGAGAGCGCTCGAGCAATGGCGGCCAACGGCGAGACAAAAGCGCTCATATCTCCACCACCAAGGTGAGTTTCAGCACCAACTTTTATCATTCAGGTCAGTGCATGATAGCGATCACGGCGGTGTAGTCAGAATCTCTGTAGGCCAATCCTAAGTACTCAAACATTATTTATATTATGTTGGATTATATTATATTATATTACGCGGCACAATTTTCTCTATACCAGGAGTGTAACTAGAGGTGCTCAGCAGAGCACGTAGCTACCCCGTGCGCAACTTTGACATGACAGCTATAGGCCTACCACCGATTATTCATGCAGCATGCACGATGAGCTAGCTAGCTAGGCCATGATTAACAGAGATGTCAGCATGCAGAATGAGATACTGTAAGTTGTGGCAGTAATTGGGGCGAGCCTGAGTTGGGGCGAGCCTGAGCGAGCCCCACATAGACGCGTAGAACGTGAGCCGTGTCTGTATGCATTATATATATATACACGTAGCTTCGCTCACTTCGCTCGCTCAGCTACTTCCCCCTCGTTCGCCTACCGTGAGTAATCCGGCGCCGGACAGCTCTCTGTGCAGAGCTGCTGCTCCCCGATTGCGTCCACTTGCCCCCCGATTGAGTCTGCTTCAGCTGCTGCTCCCCGTTTGCGTCCGCTTCCAGCTGCTGCTCCTCGATTGCGTCCTGCTGATCCCAATCGCATATGCTTCGGCTGCTGCTCCCCGATTGCGTCCGCTTCAACTGCTGCTCCCCGATTGCATGCATCCGCTTGCAGCCCCAGCTGGATTCCAGCCCAGTGTTCTCGAACATTCTTCGTGGAGTTCGATTGAAGTATGAAGGTCGCGTGTCACTATAGTCTAGTCCCGCCCAACGAACATCCCACTTCCGTCACTCACAGACACACACACACACACGTTAAAATCTTAATGTATTGATGATATGCGTACTCGTGCCGTAAATAAATGCTTCTGCAAATAACCGAAAGTTACTTGTGTCATGATAATTCACACGTGCTCGCTCGCTGACAACGTAAGAAGCACTGTAGCTAGCTGTCAAGATCGAGTTAGTTCTGAGAGTGAACCGTGTACTCCTTTGATGGCTACAACAGGGACGGAGACCACTCACAAGTCTACCTCTCCAATGGATACAGCGATGCGCGGTACCGCACGGCCACAAAGACTGCGAAAGTGCGACTCTGACTGATCAGCTATAGCTATAGCTAGCTACAAGTTCACCGATCGCGACTCGCGGCTGCGGGGTTGCTCACTGTCTTGAAGTCACTGACTTCATTGGCTACAGTCATGGGAGCTACTGCATAGCGAAAGAAGACAGCTAGAGTGTTTTCACTGTCTGCTCGTGCCACATGTAGCTATACAAGATCAGCATGCAGGGTAGGTGCAGGTATTATGAGACAGCACCAATTATGGGTTTCATACTTTACTACAATTTATAGACATCGTCACTTTGCCTGAACATTGTGAAATGCATCCTCTACCGTTTGCTAGAATGAATGGTGAAAAGCATTTGGTATTCATGATTTAGACAGTATATAAAATTTTGATGAAATTAATGGGTAGTTCCGATTGTCCTAATAAAATATGCACTGCCAGAATACCAACAAGCACGTTTGCATGGAAATGGTTCTAGCAGAATCTTCTATGCTGGTAGGGTGTAGCTACCTAGCCAAATGATGATTAGGTAATGAAACATTATAGCAAAAACTGGGGTGTCTCATAATACATACCCTGTCTCATAATTGGCTCATTAACGTATGTGATAAAAATGCAGCCAAACTACAGTACAGAGAAAAGACTGAAACTTTGCCTACCATGGATTGTTAGTACAGTGTATGATCTTGTTAAATCTATACCATAGTACAGTCACATCCTGTTGATAGCTTGTTGGTTAACTTGTAATGGTTTCGTGTCTCATAACCGGGCGGCTACCCTACTGTCCATACAGTTGCTGCAATTCTACAGCCTGAGGTTGAGTTAGCTACATTCGAATGAGTGAAATGATGCTGCATATATAATATTATGCATGCACTCGCTCAGGCTCGCCCCACAATGTTATACATTCTGCTAGTGTTAGAAATTGGGTGTGGTCAAGTTGTATAAATTAGAAGCACGACTTTCACGCAGCTTTTCTCAGCCTCTCGATCTCTGGTCTGTGAGTTAGCTATGTAGCTAGACACTAGTATTTTCTGAATTCTGGCACTTCTATCCTGAAATAAGCCTTTAACAAGGCCTTCACTGCTCAAACCGCGCTTAGACTGTGGACAGACTTACTGACACAAACCGATCACTCTACCCCCTGCTGCGCATGTGCACAGGGTAATTATACAGCAGTACATGGGTCCACAAACTAAGTCAAACTTGACTGTGGCTTCTTCATCAGGTCCTAGGTGAGATTTCTGGGGAAACAATTGAGCTTACTGTCACATTTTTAATTTGGTGCTGAAAACTCACCTTGGTGGTGGAGATACAAGCGCTTTAGTTGTGCCGTCGGCCGCCATTGCTCGATCGCTTTATTCGACGTTGGTTGCCAGTACGTAACAGTCTTAGCCCCACAAAGATTCTGACCACACAGCCATAATCGCTGTCGTTCACTGACACTTAGAGTCTATATGGCAAAACTCACCGTGTGCCTAAGTTGTAAGTGCTGTAATAACTTCGTGTCTTCCCTTTGGCCGCCATTGCTAGCGATCGACAGAGCTAGCGTGGTGCCACTTGGCATGTGCGTTAATTGGAACTAACTGCGATACTTAGCTTGCGCTACGGCGAGTCACAGCCGGCGTTGCAACGGCTACCAGGAGTGCGTTTGCCCCTCGAAGGGGATATGATTCTTGGCAAACTGAAATCTTGAATGAATTTATGTGAGAATACAAGTAGCTCAGTAGCTATACAGTCTGACAAGAGGGTCATTTTCATCCTCCCTGGCACAGGGTCTGTTGCTCAAATCTACACCATATTATATGCTTGAGTTCATGGAAACTCATTCATAGAGGCTGTGATATCATCTATCTACCAGGCATATACATATGTACATACATTGCCAGGAAATAGGGTGTTATTGTGGTTGAGTTCATAGGAAATAGGGTGTTATTGTGGTTGAATTTGTAGACCCTGTGATATCATACTATGGCATGTGGTCCTGACAGTGAATTCATGATGGACATACCTGGAAGGTATTAGGATGTGTGACGTTACCAATCAAATTATATTTATAGGCAGGCCAGAATTGGCTACACAATCATAGAGTTGATATTGCTGCAGTAATAAGTTTTAACCGTGACTGTTGGCTATGTTCTCTGCAGTGCTATTTCTTTTGTCGCAGCTGCTTGCTGTCCAAGGCTTGTACTATTCCGATTACCCCATTCTTCCATCGTATGACAAAGACATTCCCACCGATGTACAAGCCAATTTCGAAATTGTGGGAATTGTTGTGAATGAAGCAAGTCTCCAACGTGGCCATTCGAATCTGAAGCTTCGTAGTGTAGGAAAATATTTCACGGACGGAGAATATTATGAAGTGAACTATGGGAAGAAATTATGCAGCACAGACATTGCAAACACACCTGCTGTTTTCGATGCTGGGACTGGATCAATTATCAGTAAGAATCGTTTCTTAACAGCTTATCACGTCGCAGAAACCCTAACTGAACCGAATCTAAACAATAAGAGTGTGAAGAAACTCTACATTGTTTTTAATTTTAGGCAGAAGAGCTCGACATCAAGTGAGTTCAACAAACAGAAAGTGTATAAAGTTGCAAAAGTTGTCAAAGCAAACGCGGCTGAAGACTGGATTATTCTCGAGACAGAGAAAGGATTTACCCACAACAAAGGGAGGAGATTCCAGCTTGCATCTGACATTCCTTCACCCAACCAACCAATTTACATTCTGGGGCATCCTCTAGGCATGCCACTTCGGTATGCCACCGGCAAGATTTTAAATGTAGACTCACATTCAAAGGAAGGTCTCTTTTTCATAAGTAGTGGCTTCGCTGGGAATTCTGGCTCGCCAGTTGTCAGACTGAGCGATGGCAAAGTGATTGGTCTGTTTACGTCATACGGACTTGATAATGATGATGACTTTGTATGGAAAGAGAAATGCTATGACTTGAAAGTGTCAAATCCCGACCACCCCATTCGTATTCGAGGACCATTATCAAATAAATTGAGGTCTGCTAAGGTTTTGGAAGCCATTGATATGCCCGATTTTGTAAATGAACATGAGGTATTATAGCTTGTGAGCTGGAAAGCTCATTGTAATACTCTTATCGTGATGTACATGTAGCCACATGTAAGTGTATACCTTTGAACTATAATATAGGGCTGTTGAATAATTTACATAATTTTGTTCTTTTTGCTATGAAGTTGTGATATGACATTGCATGCTGTTTTGTGACTGCATGGAGTTCTCATAGAGTCGATACAATATGTAGGGATACAACGGACACGGTATTATGCTAATGCCAAAAAAAACCTTTCAAAAATTAACTGGCCATAAATTGCGCCAACTTACTATTCATCTTCAAGTGTTTTCCTGGCCAAGAAGACTCACAGTGTCGTGAAAAACCGTTGCGAAAGTAGCAACCGTTGAATTCTATGATGAAAGCATAGCTCAATTTCTTGAACAAATTGCTCAATCTTAATTTGTTTATCGGAATGTCATATCAAAGCAGGCTAATTAATTTTGTTGCACAAGTTGCTCATTTAATGTGTTTCACCTGAATCTAGCCTGAATAATTATATTATATCTACAACTTGGTGCAAGAAACGTTCCATACACAGCAAAACCAAATTTAACAACACTCTTCTTTGTCATGTGGACTGCAGCCATGGATTGCATGTTAGGGACAAGTCACTATCTTGCCACACTGTCACATGCACCTGTCCTAAAACACATGACTGTCTTGGGCAGGGTAATGCACTTGTGTATACAATTACATTACAACATTAGACAGAGGCGTGATATAGCTACTTGTCTTCAACATGACGACCAGTTTTAAGGTAGTAAACATGGGTACCGCGATCTCCGAAACCAAGTTGATGGATAAATGGGCAGCATCAAAGCGTACACAAGTTTCAGCAATACTTTGCATCAAACTGCTCCCTCTGCTTGAAAATGCCCTAAAACTCAATTTTAAGGCCCTCTACGAAACTGAAAATTTGGACCCTCTCCAAGGCCCCACCCACACTCTGACCCCATCATCAATACACACACAAAACAGGCCCAAAAACTACGGATGGATTTACCACCTGCTCTCCTCACTTGCAGGCTACAGCCCAAAACTCACTGCCACCCTCAAAAACAGAGGTTTGGCTACCCTAGGCTTTCAAAAAAAATTCCACGCACACCAACTAAAACCGACTCAAGCCAAGGCCAGTTTCCAAAAGGTCAACCTACCCCCTGCAAAACTAGGGATGCTTTTCCACGTTCACCTCTCGGTTACAGAGTTTTGGCCACACATCTACTCCCTCTCACCAGCCCAGTCCAGCTACCAAACCAGCCAAATTCGCCCTAACACGAAAATGGGCGGGGCCTGTAATGCCGAAAGGTCAACTCTCTAGAGTACCTTGGCCAGGGAGCTGTCGGAGGCTGTTCACTTTCCAGGCTGTTCTTCGGCCACTTCAGCAGACCCACAAACATTCTTGCTCACTCCACCTAGCTATTCACACTCAGACAGCCCATCGCTACATTCAATAAGCCAGAATAGCTCTTTACTTAAAAAAAAAGAAGAAAAAAAAAGAAAGAGTGTTCAAACAAATCTTCAAGGTACTGCATGGCCACATCAGAGTACCGATTTGAAACTTGAAAGGGCCGCTAGCCGCATCAAAGAGAGAAGCCCCCTTTGTTTATTCCGGTTGCCGCCATGGGAAAACGTAAACAGAATAACTCTAAATAACCGTATGCGAGTGACGTTATCTCATTAATTATTCATGAGCAAAATTGCGCGATTTCGCCGATGCCGTGTTTCCTACCTTAAGTGAACATCTGGACAACTAGCTAACTGTCCTTAGTGCAGTGAATGTTGTATGGCTGCATTTCACATGACAAAGTGTGTTGCAATATTTGTTTCAGTATACTGCATGTGATATAGCTATAATAATGCTTATAGCCTTAATTTCTACATAACAGAAAGTGTTTGAGGCTGTTTCAACTTGTTTAGGGTTACTAGAGCTGCAAACTTGCAGGAGAGTAGCTAACTGCAATTCGGAATGTGGAGGGTGAATACAATCTGTGGACTGGACCCTGGACTGGAAACTGGAATGGGATACAAGTAAATATGATGATCATTCCTCTCATGCCCCACCCCTCAACCATCTCACATGACACACAGCCATGCAACCAACTGGTACGCCTCTTATTTCATTCAAGGATCGATTCACTCCTTGTACGCTCATTATCAAAGACTTTTACCCAGGTGCTTTCGAGGGGAGGAAAAGAAGCTTCTACTCTCCCCCTCGATAGTTCCTGAGTATGAGACCATCTCTGCCTGTAGTGTTATCCAAGACTCTTCACCCGGACCATTTCACAAGCTAGTATACTAAGTTTGGAATTGAGTCACAAAATTAATTGCTACTATATAGCTATTACAAGACTCATCATATTGGCTTACTGGTTGAAGCTATTTGCGTGGTATGGTGGGGAGGATCTGACCTTCTGACTAGCTAAATGGTGAGGCCTAGAGAGATAGAGAGAGGAGAGAGAATGTTTAGTCAAAACCATTAGCTAGCTTGTCACTGTAAACTCAATGGCATAGGTAGCTAGCTAGCTATTATACTAGGCAATTTTCCACTACCATTTTGATGATGGAATGCCAATAGTTTTACATGGGATTATGATGGTAGTTTTACATGGGATTTCTATGTAGGTGCACGTGATGATGAAATGCCAAGGTTTCATTTCAAGTGTTAATTTGATCACCAGTGAGCATCTGGCTAGCTATCACATGCTAAAGTTAAAGATGCTAGCTGTTATCACTGAAACTTACAAGCAATTAGAACTGAATTTCATGTGAGGATATCAGTGGTGGTAACACCCTACTACGCACTATCACTATCACCACACGTGTGACTTGATCTCATAGCGTAGCGTAGTTCTTGGGGAGATAGTGGCAAGTCGCAGTAATGCCAAACTTGGTGTTCTTTTATGAATGTATATACCTGTAGCTACAGCAGGATCGTCTGCGGCTGTCGGTGGAGCAGGAGTTGGTGCGAGCCCATGCACCAGAGAGCCAGCAAGTGCCCCACCTCCCTCAACGCCTGTGCTCCTGCTGGAGAGACTACTGCCCAGGAGCAACATGGAGCTGGCCACTGGTGACAGCGAGGGCAAGATGGTGGAGGGATCAGGGAAGGAAGAGAGGTTGGTCGAAGTCTAGTGGGACCTCCACCAGCATGTAGCTACATGTAGATCAAGTCCTAGTCTCACATGATAAGAATGCATGGTCTTTCATAGCTTGGCTCTAGGGTAAGGTATGTAGATCTGTGTAAGCCCCCTACCATGAATAGCCATCTCATGCTGGATGCAAGAATGGTCATGCATAGCTTGGCTCTAGGGTAAGGTATGTAGATCTGTGTAAGCCCCCTACCATGAATAGCCAATCTCATGCTGGATGCAAGAATGGTCTTGCATAGCTTGGCTCTGCATGGGGTAAATGACACATGTTATGTTTGATGACATAATGGTATAATCAGCTATATATCGAATGGTATGGTGGATGGTGATATATCATGTCAGTGTGCTTTCTGATTTCAACTTCTGCTACTGGATTGTAGTGATGGACCACGATGACTTTAGCAAGGATGATGTGATTGGTGGTGTCAAACTTCCCTTGACTGAGTGTGTTGGCAAGGAGAAGGCTCCCAAGCTAAGGATGCTACTTGGAAGTGATTCAGAAGTGAGTACGATAATTAACTTTGCTCATGTATGGTATGCAGTAAGGTAGACTGAATTATTACCCACGATGTTCTATTATGTGCTAGCTACAATGTACAATCCAAGCATACCCAATGATTATCCATGTACATGTTACTCTGCAGATTATAGTGCATAATATTATTTCCTGATTTCCCTGGTTTGTTATTAACCATATTTTAAGGGCAAGTTGGGGCTAATAAATAGCTACATGTTGTGCAGATCTGTATGTTTACGCTATCTGCATAGGTGCTAGTCTTGTCTGCCAGGCCCATAGTGGTTCTCCAATCTAAGGCGCCATCCACAGTCAAGATGTATACAGCGGCTTTCAATTGTTAGAAGGTCTATGTGAAGCAAAAGAGTGAAGTTCAAGTGTTTCCAGCTAAGCCGTTTCAGCAGAAAAAGGTATCAGTGAGGGAGCTCGTGTTGGCAAACCTTGAGGCATTGGGAGACAATTCTATTTCTGAGTTGTTTGAACTTCTCCTGATCGTCCCTATTACCACTGCTGTGCGCCCCCTTCTGAAAAGGAGGTTTCTCTTTCTAACAAGTAATAAAAAACATTTAAAATGTAACAGGATGTAGGGATACCAGAACCGCAAAAAGTAAGGAAACAAGGTAGGGATGATCACACAAAACAGTGAAGTATACAACCCCCTTCAGAGATCATTTTCCATAATACGTGTATAATGAAAAAAGATATGTAGGGGGATTGTATACTTCACTGTTTTGTGTGATCATCCCTACCTTGTTTCCTTACTTTTTGCGGTTCTGGTATCCCTACATCCTGTTACATTTTAAATGTTTTTTATTACTTGTTCTAGTATGTCTTTTTTTTTAGCAGCAGGCGCATGCATGCTGGACTCTGGCATTTACACTGCCAGCAATGGCTGAAGAATCAGACCCAAGCATCTCAAAAGCCAACCCTTTTCTGGATGGATACTAAGCCAGTGCTCCCTGAGCTGAAGACCATAGCTAAGTTTAGTGTAGCTAAAATAGCTATACCAGATAGTAGTAGCGACACATTGTTGAGTCTTTAGATAGGCATTCACCCCTCTCACAGAACACAGTCTAGTAACATATATAGCACCAAGGGCGCATCGACCCTAACGGGAAGAGGGCATGCAACTCTCGTATTGACTCTGCAAACGGCAAAATCCAAATGCGGCCACCGGATATACTATTTTTAGACATTGGTATGTAACCGTATATGTGAATGAATGCAATTATCCGATTACGTGGAATATCGCAGAGCAGGCCAGAGAGCTAGATCGAGCGCGTAGAGTGGATGAATGGACGCCATCCACGTTTTGACGACTGGAAACAACGTGCCCGTCCGTCCTACATGCGGCAGCAATTGCACGCAGGTGACGGTAGGCTTCGCTCGGGACCGTCTCCACTGAATGACATGGTTCGTTGGCGAAACTGAGGCAAGGAAAAGGCAGTGGTAAGCGCCGTCCAGAGTAACAGCAGTGAGTTTAGGTAGAAGTTCATTGACTTACTAGAGAATGGATATTTTCAGGAACTGTGGCTGTGACTAGCGCGGTTAGCGTGCCAGAGCTGCGCGCGCCGCGGTATGAAATAAACAATGTAGCACGTGATTTCTAAAAATAGAATCGATTTGGATTATGCCGTTTGCGGAGTTACATGCCCTCTCGCCGCCTTCGGCGGCTCGATACGCCCTTGATAGCACAGAGAATTTACCTCAGTCTAGTTGCGGTAACACAACAGCGCAAGGCACGTCTAATTCAGCGATCTTGAATAATAATTACGTATCGTTGCTAAGTGATCGTTTAAGTGCGCATGCGTACAAACATGAAAATGGCGTGACAAATGAAGCCATAGTTATTGAGTGGGCAGCTGTAGCCGCCTGGTGAAGACTTGTAGGTTGCCAAAAAGCGATGGGCTGGTGCACTGCTCGGTGTAAAATGCTGCTGTTTCGTGCGAAAACCATCAAGAGGGATTGAGGCGACGTTGAGCTAGCCCGTCTGAAAGAAGAAAGAAGAAGAAGAAAGAAAAACAATTTGCTCGTTTTGCGGGTACCTGGTGTGGTATTTTCGCGACGGTTTTTCGCGATGCGAGGAGTCTTGTTGGTCATGAAAACACCCGAAGATGAACGGTATGTGGTTATAAAGGCTTATAAGTGTACCGTTTCTGAGATTTGGAGAGATTCTTTTGTATTACCATATATTGCGTGTACGTCGTATCCCTACATACAGAGTCTACCGACTCTGTGATTAGCTGCACAATTTCCTTGTTTAACCATGGCAGGTTGTGCCTCATAGGTAAGACTGCTTTCGGGATACAGGACTCCATTGTGTTGAGAAATGCATTCTTTAGGTTTGACCAAGTTGCCTGGATATCATCACGGACTAAAATTTCATCAAGGTCCAGATCACGAATCATGTCGTTAACCCTCTCAAAGTCAGCGTGCTTGTATCTCCATACCTTGCGGCGCACAGCATTTTGTGGAGCCATGTGACAGTGCTGCAGTGTGACTGAGAGTCTCAGATGATCGGAGTTGGAAAGTGGGGGGATGACTGTACACTCGAGTAAATTGTGAATGTATGATACAAAGACAAGATCTATGACAGAAGGATGACCACTATGGGAAAAGTGAGTAGGTGTGTCTACAACTTGGGATAGAGAGAAAACAGAGCATCACACAAACTATCAAAAATATCTGAACACGAAGATGGGGGCCTATAAAAAACACATAAACAAATTATTCCTGTTTAGAGAAACAATAACAAGTTCCAGACCAGCAGGACCGACCGATAAAACATTACATAAAATACTACTGTGAACATACATAGCGACACCCCCACCGTGCCTGTTGCGATCAAATCTGATGAGAGAATAATGTGGGATGTCCACTTCATTGTCTAGAACATCAGTACTGAGCCAGGTTTCAACTAGGCAGATAGTATCAGGCTTGTTGGACAAACAAAGAGCAACCAGTTCATCATGTTTGGGGAGTACACTTCTACAATTAAAGTACATAACAGAAAAGGATTTGTTGCCAGGTGGTCTGGGGGGTTGAGAGCATGACGTTAGCGGTCCGTTTGGGGCGGACTTTCGGCTTGATTGTTCACCTGTTCCGATAAAAAATGATCATTGGAGGATAATACTGGAGAAGTAGGCATGGAGGATGGTATATGGGGAGGGATTGCTGATGGTGGGCGCTGCACAGAGTCAGGGGTAGATGACTCAGAGTGGTCAGGGTTAGAGAAACGCAGGAGAGGCATGTTATGGTCAGTTGGGACTTATACGCAAATCACATGCATGCATATGACATAATTATAGTAGCTAGACTTGTATCTACCGCTATAATTATAGTGTAGCTACATGCAACCATGGCCATACAGGCCAATATACTGTAACAATGAACCATTTTATGCTTAGAATTTATAGTAATTGTAACCCTAAAAGGGGGCATGTATTCCCAGGTGACTGATCTTATGCGTGTGTGGACATTTCAGAACCACATTTGGGTTGGTGCTCCAATTGTGACAGACTGGGTTTACGTCATCAGGATTACAGACCAAACATAGAAATGAGGAAACAACATAATTATAGTCTGAACTTGAGTGAGGTTTTAACCTTACAAGTACTTGCATGTAGAGTTGCTAGCTATGTCACAATATATATAGCTATACGACTCAAGTATCACACAGAAGTATTTTAAAATCCGGCGGCTTACATTTGGAGACGAGCATTGCAGCCGATTGTAAAACTTGAAGATGGGGTACAAACTATCCCTTTTGGCAGCCTTCTCGGCAGCATTCTTGCTGTGTACTTGTCTGGGTCAAGCACCAGGCATGGATCTCACAACTGAGCTGCAAGCAGCCGGCACGGATGTGGTTCTTGCGTCCATAGCTCTTATCCAACCATTGACTATATTTCCCAACGACAACCGTTTGCTGCGAAGGGTTGCATTCGCCGAGACTCGAGACGGAGTTGACATGGATACCTTCCGACCAGGCTACAACGGAGGCATATGGCAGGTGGATGAAGACATTTTTAATCAAACCCAAGACACAACAGCAAATCCCGAGCTTGTGCATATTATACGAGCAACTGCAGATGTCGTTTGGTATAGACTGGCCGACGGCAACATGGGCAGATCTGCGTAGACCGTTGTATTCCGCATTAACGGCCCGACTGTACTTTACAATCGTGAACGACCAAATCCCTCTAGCGGGCGATTTACGAGGACAGGGAGAGTATTGGAAAAACAATTACAACAGTAACGATGAAGACACTGTGCAAGGATTCATAGACGACATTACTGCATTGGAAGCAGAAGGTAGAAAACAACTGTGGGTTAATTAACAACTAAGACTAGTGGTTATCGGTCCGGCAGGAAGTAAGGAGATGGGTTTGGGTACAGTAGGGTAATCATGCATGCACATTATAATTGAATAAAGACAGGACAGTGAGGACACTGAGGGCAACTGCTGAGATCACGTTCTCCATGGGACCCCATGGTGTAAATATATTAATGCATGAAGCAGAACCTAGGCATACTGATGAAAGGACATTATACATCTGCACTATAGATTTATTGACTAGGAGTGACTCATGCAGCTAGATTATTGGATCAATTATCTTTACGTATAATCTCTTTCACTTTAGAATGCCCAGCTCGAGGGTTAGACCTGGCTTTCGTCCTGGACTCATCCGGCAGTATGGGCGTCAGCAACTTCCAAATGACTAAACAATTTGCAGAGAACGTGACAAACACATTCGCAGTCGGTGCACAGGAGACGCGAGTTGGAGCTATTACATTCAGTGCTTTTGCTAACATCTCTTTCCAACTGAATACCTTTACAAACAGGTCAGAGATCGTGCAAGCAATTCAGGACATTGAGTACTTTGGAGCCAGTACCAACACTGCTGATGCCCTAAGAATCCTCAGGCTAAATGTTCTAACCACTGAAGCTGGAGCTAGACCACCATTCCTCGAGTAGCAATTGTGGTTACAGATGGAAGATCCAATATCAACAGAAGCCAAACCATTCCTGAAGCAGAAAATGTCAGAGGGGATGGAATCATTGTGTTTGCGGTTGGTATCGGACGGCGGATCAACATAGCAGCGTTGAATGCAATAGCTTCATCTCCGAACTTTGTGTCTCTCCTGACTGACTTCAATGTCCTTGAGTTTCAGAGCCTTCAGAGGATCCTCAGTGTTGAGGCCTGCAGAAGTAAGTGCTGCATGGGTTGGTAGTGCATGGACTATTCTAACCAAGTACATGTAGTGCACTTTCAAAAAACTATAAACAGTCGTGGCAAGTCAGGGTAGTCTAGGTAGTGATTAAATGCATGTATTGCATGAGATTGTGTAATTTATGGTAGGAGAATACATATAGAAACAAGTCATTAATCTCATAATCCATCACTCCAAAGTACCTGTAGTCATCCCCTCAGATTTTGAATTATCTTTCCATTAACATTAATTTTTCTTCAACTGATGATGGTTGCATTAATTAATGCTATAGCTGTATAAAATTAATGGTGACGGATCGTAAGGGCCTTGCACATAATATTATTGTACTTGAGCTTAGCTAATAGACAAGAGAGCGACTGCATGTGCGCCTTTAGCCCTTTGCCATTATGAATGAAATCTTAGCGGTCAGGAATGGTGGTTGGCAAGCATAATTATTTGTCAATTCTCTCGTGGTACTTACCAGTTCAGTTCGTATCACTGAAAAACATTCAACGCTACAATATATATATAACAAGTAATAAAAAACATTTCAAAATGTAACAGGATGTAGGGATACCAGAACGGCAAAAAGTAAGGAAACAAGACACCCACTGCCCAGGTGCCTGTGAGGTCACTGACTTCTGCAGCAAACTTCAGCTCAAACATGCGCCTGCTGCCAAAAAAATGACACAAACAAGTTATAAAAAACATTAAAAATGTAACAGGATGTAGGGATACCAGAACGGCAAAAAGTAAGGAAACAAGAGGGATGATCGAACATAACAGTGAAGTATACAATCACCCCTACATATCTTTTTTCATTGTACAATCATGTATATATGGAAGAGATCTTGTTCCATATACGTGTATAATGAAAAAAGATATGTAGGGGGATTGTATACTTCACTGTTTTGTGCGATCATCCCTACCTTGTTTCCTTACTTTTTGCTGTTCTGGTATCCCTACATCCTGTCACATTTTCAAATGTTTTTTTATTACTTGTTTATGTCATTTTTTTAAGCAACAGTGCAAGTTTGAGCTGAAATTTGCCATCACAGAGCAGAAGTCGGTGTCCTCACAGGTAGTAGGAGCCCTTGCTTTGGTATATGGGCAATATTGACTCCGGTATTCACACTGCCAGCATTGGCTGAAGAATCAGACCCAAGTCAACCCTTTTCTGGATGGATACTAGCTAAGGCAGTAATCCCTGTCTGAAGACCATAATATTAGCTATACCAGAAGTAGCAAGATTTATATTGTTGAGTCTTTAGATAGGCATTCAGCCCTCTCACAGAACACAGTAGGTAGTAACATACATAAATTATACGCACAGAATTTACCTCGAAGTACGAAATTATGTAAACACAACGGCGCAAGACACTTCTAATTCAGCGATCTTGAGTAATAATTACGTTCGTTGCTAAGTGATCGCGCATGCGTACAAACGAGAAAATGGCGTGACTAAAGAAGCCATAGTTATTGAGTGGGCAGCTGCAGCCGCCTGGTGAAGACTCGGAGGTTGCGAAAAAGCGATGGGCTGGTGCACTGCTCGGTGTAAAATGCTGCTGTTTCGTGCGAAAACCATCATGAGGGATTGAGGCGACGTTGAGCTAGCCCGTCTGAAAGAAGAAGAAGAAAGAAAAACAATTTGCCCGTTTTGCGAGTACCTGGTGCGGTACTTTCGCGACGGTTTTTCGCGACGCGAGGAGTCTTGTTGGTCATGAAAACACTCGAAGATGAACGGTATGTGGTTATAAAGGCTTATAAGTGTACCGTTTCTGAGATTTGGAGAGATTCTTTTGTATTAGCATATATTGCGTGTACGTCGTATCCCTACATAATATAAATATAGGGATACGACGTACACGCAATACATGCCAGTACAAAAAAATCTCTCCAAATCTCAGAAAGGGTACACTTATAAGCCTTTATAACCACATACCGTTCATCTTCGAGTGTTTTCATGACCAACAAGACTCCTCGCGTCGCGAAAAACCGTCGTGAAAGTACCTCACCAGGTACTCGCAAAACGGGCAAATTGTTTTTCTTTCTTTCTTTCTTTCATCTTCTTCTTCAGACAACTTAGCTCAACGTTGCCTCAATCTGTCACGATGGTTTTCGCACGAAACAGCACCATTTTCAACCGAGTAGTGCAACGTCCCATCGCTTTTTCGCTACCTCCAAGTCTTCACCAGGCGGCTGCAGCTGCCCACTCAATAACTATGGCTTCGTTTGTCACGCCATTTTCACGTTTGTACGCATGCGCGCTTAAACGATCACTTAGCAACGATACGTAATTATTTCTCAAGATCGCTGAATTAGAAACAGTGGGGAAGACGCGTTGTCAAACGAGGCACTCTTTATAAGACTGAGGTTAGTCCCTGTACGCATGATTTAGCTAAGCTTTTATTGCTACCTATACTGTATTCTGTGAGCAGGGTGAATGTCTATCTCAACTCTCAACACCGATATGAATGTCCCTACTATAAACTGCCTATGCCATGGTCTTCAGACAGGGAGAACTCAGTGGCTTTGTCATCCATCTAGGGAACAGTTGACTTGAGATGCCCGGGCCTGATTCTTCAGCCAATGCTGGAAGTGTAATACCTGAGTAATATTGTCCATATACCAAGGCAAGGACACCCAAAGTAAAAAAGTAAGGAAACAAGGTATAGGGATGATCGCACAAAACAGTGAAGTATACAATCCCCCTACAGAGATCTTTTTCCATATACGTGTATAATGAAAAAAGATATGTAGGGGGATTGTATACTTCACTGTTTTGTGCGATCATCCCTATACCTTGTTTCCTTACTTTTTGCCGTTCTGGTATCCCTACATCCTGTTACATTTTGAAATGTTTTTTATTACTTGTTTACGTTCATTTTTTTTTGCAGCAGCAGGTGTGGTGTTGTTGAACCACCATGCGTTGGGCTACATGCTCGTCCTTGGTGTATTATAAGAGCCAGGTTGCCATAGAAACTTTGTAATTGCAAAATATACATGGCAACCAGGCTGTTACATTTGTTTCCTGTTTCAGTTTTCAAAATTTCATGTTGTTCGAGTACAATAAGACGTGCAAAGATTGAGCTTGTGATTCTACAAACATAAATTATGATGCATGTACACAAAGTCAAGTCATCAGAACACAGTGCAGTCGGAGCAAAGCAGCTTGTCTTGAGTAACCTGTGTGTGTGAGCGTGCAGAGTGGTGTTAATTTTTGGCACGTAATCCTCTCCTGGATCCAAGATAGCACCTTATCAGGATCATCCTGACCGATTACCGGTGCATCTCGGATCCACAGTAGGACATGATAATGTGGAGCCCCACGTGCTTGGTACTCTTTCTTCCAGTAGAAGTGGTCTACTTTGCCGAGGACTTCACCTTTCTTCAAAACTGTATTAAAGAAGGCATGAAATTTCAGGGAGAATTGTCTGGAAACTGATATTGGGTCCTCAGTGCAAAGTTTCCCAATGTTATAACTGGAAGAAACATTGTTTACACTTCTGAGATAGTTTGCAATATCGGGGGATTCATATTCAGCACAGCTAAATGTGAGAAAAAGAGTAGGTGAGCCCCACTCACGAATCATGCACTTCAGTTCACTTTGCCTGACAAACCAGTACTGCTTTGTACCGCGAACAGACTGAAGCATTGTGCATAAATTTGCCTCAAGATGTTCGTCAGAAGTTTCTACCCTGTCTAACAGCGAGCGAACTGACATGTGCTGCCTTCTGGTAGATTTCAGCAGATTATAGACACCTGCGGAAAGCTCTCGCATTTCCTTCTGCCAGAGGAGGTAGAAGACATACTGGGGATCCTTTCTGAAACGTGAGTCTTTATTGAGAAGTCGAGATTTAATGTACTCACTGTGGGAGAGTTTAGCTCGGGGGTGATACTCGCCAAACTCTCCAGTTGGAAAGAGAATCGGGAAGCACATGACATCAAGGTGCCGTTGTCGGTTGTCTAAAGGATTTTCTTTGACACTGAGCACTTTGTATTGCTCAATGTCAGATTCACTGGGCAATTTGTTCTCCAGGTTCCTTATCGTAAAAGATTGGAACCCAGCAATCTCGCTTTCACTAGCTTTTTCCAGCATTGTACTGGTCGTGTTGTTTGAAACTTCTATCACCTGTTTGGCAGCCTCATCGACAGATTCATCGGTAACTTTGCTGTAAAGCCAATTAGTATCCTTAAGCTTCTGTATGGCTGCCTTGACATGGTTTACATCAACTAGACTACGCCAGACCACTTTCAGTTTGGTCGGCTTTCCATTGACTATAATGTACAACTCGGGATTTGGTAAAGCAGACTTTGCACTGGTTGACTGCTCTACCTCATCTAGAGTGGCAAGCGTTTTATTCAAGGGCAACGGAAGAAAGAACATGGTACCCTTACACGCTTTGAGGGAATTATAGATGGGTACTTTGCCTGTGTACGTGCCAAGTCTTACCACAGTCTGGTAACACTTTGCACGCTGAATCAGCTGACTACTCAAACAGTCTAAACGTGCCAATTCTTGTGGTATCGGTACCACATGCAATCCATTGAGGACGCAACGTGGTGGCAAGACGTTCTTCGTGATCAGTGATTTGCAATACCTGCACATGTACAGCACCTGCTCACTAGCTGTGGGGTTCTGTTCAACTATATAGCTTTTCAATCTCAACCACACTTCGCCTCCGAGGTTTTGCGAAAGCTCCACTCTTGAAACTGCTTTTCTCTGATGCAGGCGCTCACAGCTACAGCATGCATGCTGAGGGTAGTCATCAATTTCTTTTTGCAGCTGGGCTATTAGCAGTGCATTATCTTCCAGAAGCTTGGATTCGAGATGGGGACGTCCATGCAAGCGTCGAGTCCACTGGGACAATATCAGTGCATTGCTCATAGCTTGATTCTATATTATTGCTTAGCAGAGCATCAAGATCATCTACCTTGTTGATTTCCATTAGTGACTCAAAGTCACCAGAAAGCAAGGCCATGTCAATATCACGAACACGCAGGTGGCTACTAATAGCATTGTTGCAGGGCTCAATATAATTTTTAAAGTGCACCTTCCATTATGACAGACCATAAACTGAAATGGCAGACCATAAAACTGAAATGACAGACCACTCGGACCTGCCATACATATTACCAGCACTATCAAATGCCCCCCCCCCCCCCCCCCCCCCCCCCCAAGTAAATGATAACTTTTTTTCCCATGTGAAAGACATCCAATTGCAATGCAAGACAACTTTGTCATTGTATGCACAATGCATGGAACTTACTATAGTACTACAAGTACACAGATTACGTCATCTATTAGTCTCGCGCGCTTGCGCGCGGCCACAGGCCAGATCTGCAGACATCGCGCGAGATCGAGACGAAGTATGCCAACAACACGAAACAAAAAATTTGTAGCCAGCAGATCTTCTCCAAGGCATTGAGCGAAGGTACGTCCAACCAGAGAGAGGGCCAGTAGCGTCCTCAACCATGCCACCAGGTCCCTCCACAACGCCTGACTGGCCCAGAACGAACGGTTAAAGCACCGGGTTCTAGCACGCAGACCCCGCTCTCAGCGCAGACTTGTACTCCACGTTGCACTGCCACTGCCACCGTTCTGATATTTTCACACTGGCTTGGTGCTTTGCCTTCTTGCTAATCTACAGCAGTCACTCCAACGTTTTAGACCGGCCATTTTGACAGGCACGCGTTAAGAATGGGCGGTCATCTAACACGCATGCGCGGATTTTGACCGATGACCGACCGTTATATTGAGCCCTGTGTTGACATTACGATAGAAATTTCCCAACACTGGATAGTGTGTCCCTGCTGCTCTAAGTACCCTTAGTTTACTGTCACATCCACCATCATTGGAACAAACCAAGGGGTGACCTCTAAGGTCTACACTGGAATCTTCAACCACCTTAGTGTAGTGTTGGTTAGGACAACCATCACATGTGTCTAAGGTGTGTCGCACTTCCTGCATGGGGTTTTCAAAGGCTGCTTTGAGGGAAACAATAGTATCAACTTCTGCTTCCGTCAGAGGCTTACACTCACTGGAACACTCCCATTTCATGGGGTGTTTCCGGTGTTTTGTTTCCGTTTTTGACTCAACTTCCTTTGCCACTACACACTTCCCATTTTCGTCAATGGGTAGGGCATAGTCCCTCTGCACAATCTGGTAGCATGAGTCGTAGAAGTAAGGCTCTGTGGAAGCTGTGTGACAGCCTTCACCAAAGTCCTCCTTTCCTTCAATCTGAAGGCTTTTGATTAGTCTACAAGCCTTCAGTAAAGACCCCACGTGTTCCTTGCGGGTCTGCAGCGATTTGTTGAGCAGCCTTCTTGCTGCCATCCTACAAACAGCTTTGTGCAATACCCTAGGCATTCTGATTTCTTGGCGTTTCTTAAATGCTGTTATCAACTGAACCCTGGCCTCAGAATTTAACAACAGATGACTTTGTATTTCCTTCACATGCTGCTCTTGGACATCACGCTTTGGCTCTGCCAGCACATACCTGGCTCTTCTGTAAGCACACCTGCTTTCTGTGTTGTGTGCGTAGTATGCTTGAGACTGTTTGCTCTTAGCTGTAGGGTTTTTGGTATAGCTTCTCTTTGAGTAGGCACGTGCGGCAGCCTTCTTTTTTTGAGGGCTATTGAAATAGCGTGCTCTAGAGGCAGCCTTCTTTTTGGAGGGGTCAGTGCTGTAGCTAGCTTTTGAGGCAGCCTTCTTTTTGGAGGGGTCAGCACTGTAGCTAGCTCTAGAGGCAGCCATCTTTTTTTCAGGCTCAGCACTGTAGCTAGCTTTAGAGGCAGCTTTTGCCCTAGTTTTCAACTCCTTTACATTCTTGCTGTAGTATTTCTTATTCTGAGCCCTTTTTCTCCTTGCAGAAGCCATGGCTCGGTAAAAGATACACACAAACGTTGCCGGATATGGCCGGTTAGCTAGCAAATGTGTGCAGTTAAAATATCAACTTATCTTGTGAAACAGCTCGCTACACAGTACGGGTAGCTGGGTAGCGAAGCAACGAACTGCTGGCACAAAACGTCAACTCGAAGTCGCAAAAGTCTTTCGGGAAGTTCGAAGGACAGCTGCACATAATTTTAGTTGCTACGTGACCGTTTTGTGAGCATGCGCACAAAATACGTAACTTGTGCGGCTATGCCCTTCATGTTTGTACTTGTACTTGTACGGCTGTGCTCCTGGTGGGCGTGTCAAATATTGACTATTGACTATTGACTATTGTAACAAAATGGCGCCCAAAAAGAAGCCATACTTCCAGAGCGCCCTTAGAGCACTAGGGAGGTTACTTCGGAGGTAGCGAAAAAAGCGATGGGCTGGTGCACTGCTCGGTGTAAAATGCTGCTGTTTCGTGCGAAAACCATCATGAGGGATTGAGGCGACGTTGAGCTAGCCCGTCTGAAAGAAGAAGAAGAAAGAAAAACAATTTGCCCGTTTTGCGAGTACCTGGTGTGGTACTTTCGCGACGGTTTTTCGCGACGCGAGGAGTCTTGTTGGTCATGAAAACACTCGAAGATGAACGGTATGTGGTTATAAAAGCCTATAAGTGTACCGTTTCTGAGATTTGGAGAGATTTTTTTGTATTAGCATATATTGCGTGTCGTCATACGTATCCCTACATACAGAGTCTACCGACTCTGTGATATGTCTTTTTACCCAGTGCATATGTGCGCAGCTGGGGTAGAGAGATCAGTTTGTCTGTCTGTCAGTCTGTCTGTGGTCGTACATACTTTGGCGTAAAAATTAATTGCCTTTGTGAGAATTTTATACCAAGGCTGTCGTTATGTACATAACGACAACATTTTACGCCGGCGTAAAATCCCCTTGTGAAATGGCATGACCACTTTAAACGATGTTGTGTTTATACATATATAGGGTCAACCACGCATACCCACATACACACATGCACGCACATGGCACACACACACACACACACACACACACACACACACACACACACACACACACACACACACACACACACACACATACAGTACCAGCTCCCATTGACATTGAGCAGACAGTAATGAGTACTCTGGATGGAGGAGAGCTGTCTTTTTTCCAGTTCCAGCTGCCAGCGGAGGGGATGACCATCCAATTGCAAGTACAGCAAGGGAGAACAGTGCTTTATGCTTCAAGCAGGATCAGAAACCCCAGTTCAGCTTTGTACGGTGTCCGGTTGGAGACTGACTCTACTGCTGATGTATACCTGCATGGATCCAAGTGATTTTGAGAACAGTCCTCCTCAATCCAGTTTCATGAAACGACAGGCCACTTCAATGTTCACCAATACCACCATCTTTGTATCGATTGAAGGATTGGATCACTTCAACAACTTCATGCTGGAGACCACATTTGGTGACACTTGTAAGTCAACCACCGACTTCAGTTTCCATTATGCTCTGCCTAAATTGTACACATATTCATTGCTTAATAGCTACATAGTCTGATATGCAAGCAACCCATTCATGGATGGTAGTCCAAAGATAGTTTGTGAGTGTCGCAGTAAGGATTTAAAACAATGCTGTGCTGATGTGGGTTATCTGTGTTGTACTTAAACAGTGGTAGGTAGCTATTGTGTTCAACTGCAGCCCCGGTAGCAAATCATGTGCTCTGTATACTATATTTGCCCATACTTGGCTGCCACACAGGACGTACCATCCCATAAAATATTGCAATTCTGCTGGCAAATGCAGTTGTCAAAATAACCTATACCATTACTACTGTTTATGTAGCTATAGTATCAGGTATGTTATAGTTATACTGCCAGCTGCTGTGGTTTATCAGGAATACACGAGGCGGTTATTCAATTAGAAGCGGAGGCGCAGCCGAGGCTTCTAATTGAATAACAGCCGAGTGTGTTCCTGATAAACCACAGCAGCTGGCAGTACAACTGGCTTGTACTACAGTGGCTTCTAAGTGCACTTCCTAGGTATACTAAAGTGGCTTCTGTGTACACTAAAATGTGCTGACAAGGGTGTATGGTAGTTATATGAGGGTCAGTGCAAAACCTGGACTCTGGACTCTGGACTGGACCGTGGACTGGACTCTGGACTGCATTTTGGACTGGATATTGGACTCAATCATTCATGGCCCAGAAGGCATACAGAAGACCAAGCTGGTCCACAACAAATACAACACACACACATGATCAGTGGGTTCAAGCTCAACAGCTAGCACGCTCTGTTCCACTTCCATCAAGTGACCAGGGTTCTGATGTTGTCTGATATCCGTAGAAATAATCCCGTAGGATAGAGCCCATCGTCAGCAGAGAACTTAACACACAATGTCGTCATCACAGGCACGAAATCAGTCTTGTAGCTCACTCAGCCAGCAAACTGTATAACAATCGACGGCACACGCTCTATTCTGCCAAAAACGACCAGAATCTCGGGATTCCCGATGTTGGCCCCAGCAGAAATTATCCTGTAGGATAGAGCCCCAGCCTCCACCAGCAGATCTCAGGGTAGCTACTCCACGTCGTCCCCACTTAAGTTCCCATAGGCATCCACTGAGACAGAGATATAGCGACCTCCGACATGCCTTCTGGGCCATGCGTACGAAGTCAAGTCCAATATCCGGTCCAAAATGCAGTCCAAAATGCAGTCCAGAGTCCAGTCCACGGTCCAGTCCAGAGTCCAGAGTCCAGGTTTTGCACTGACCCGTTATACGACGGGTAGGTAGTTATACGACGGGTATAACTTCCAATTAGTGGGTTACGCTATATAAACTGTGGTCGGCACCTTTCAACTACGTCATCACTGTAGTACAATATTTATTATATCAAACGTATGTAACTACCTTGAATTTACAAGCTACCTACATGCATGGGATGGTAGCTACTAGAACTCGGAAATCTCATTACCAGATTATCAATTGTACCGTCTTGATCGCAACAGACATGGTGGTGGAGTATTAATGTATGTACATAAAGACTATTTTTGTAAAGTTCTCCTTGCAGGCCCTGCTCAGTTGGAATTTTTATTTATTTCTATTTATAAGAATTGTCACAAAGTTAATATTGGTATTTTTTATAGACCACCTAGTTCCCCTGTTTCTGTAATGGATAACCTTTTCTCAGTTTTGGAGGGCCTTGATGCATCTTTGTTTTTCAAACTTTGTACTTTTAGGAGATTTCAATATTGATTTTTATAACCCTCTCCACCCCTTGTACTCCAAACTCACTAATCTAATGCAACTATTCTCTTTAACACAGGTAATCCAAGGTACAACTCACAGCTCCAGCAGTGGCCGAGAATCACTACTTGACTTAGCACTGGTATCCACCCCTGAACAGCTGGAGGAAAGCTCAACTATACCCCCTATTGCTAACTCGGACCATAATGGTCTCCTTCTTCAATGGAATTGGAAACTTTTGTCCAACTGCACTAGACCAACTGCACGAACCATATGGAGGTACTCTCATGCAGACTTTGGCAGAGCGAACGAATTACTGGCTGATGTTGACTGGGAACAATTGCTGGATACCCCGGATGTAGATCTAGCTCTACAAAATTGGGAAAGCAGTTTCATGTCTATCATGGAAAACTGTATCCCAAAGTGTACTTTACCAAGACGCAAAAATCTTCCTTGGCTATCAAAGAACTTAAAACGAGCAATGCAAAAGCGGAACACTTTATTCAAAAAAGCAAAGTCATCAGGGTCAGCTGTGCTGCAGAGAAAATACAAGCGAATGCGAAATAAAGTAACAGCTATATTGAGAAACTCAAAACAGTCATTCTTTGCAAGAAACATCAACAATGGATCCAAAAAAAAGTTTTGGAAGACAATGAAGTACAATAGGAAAGATCAATCCACAATTCCATCTCTGCAGTCAGGTGACGCCCGTGCAGATAATGACCTAGACAAAGCTAACATGTTAAACAATTATTTCTCTCAATGCTTCAATACATCACTGCCACCTCTCTCTGAGTCTACAGCTACTGAACACCTGGATTTTAGTGAAGGAAGCTCAGAAAATCTGCTATGCACAGAGGACGATGTTCTGGGCCTTCTGCAATCAATAGATGTTTCTAAAGCAAGTGGTCAGGACCGAATCTCTGGTAGGATGCTAAAAGCCACTGCTGCAAGCATTGCTGCCCCAATCACCAAACTGTTCAACATGTCAATTTTGGCCGGCTGTTTTCCAACAACGTGGAAGCGATCTAATATTCCCAAATCCGGGGACAAAGGAAACCCAGCTAACTATAGGCCGATTTCTCTACTGCCAGTGCTAAGCAAACTCCTGGAGAAGCACATTGCTAATCTTTTGCTGCAGCAACTAACGGAGGCACGGTCAATCTTTCCTACACAGTGGGGATTCCAGTGTGGAAAATCCACAGTCACTGCTCTACTGGAGACGACTCATAACTGGTTTGAGATGCTGGAAAAAGGAAATGAAGTTGGCGCTGTGTTCTTTGATTTTAGGAAAGCGTTCGATTCGGTACCTCATCGTGCTCTGTTAGAGAAACTGGAGAACCTACAAGTCAATCATATACTTATAAAATGGATTCACAGTTACCTCACAGATAGGAAGCAGCAGGTGGTGGTAAATGGCAGTTCATCAAACCCTCTCCCTGTGCTATCTGGAGTCCCACAGGGCTCAGTGCTTGGGCCACTGTTATTCCTGACATACATCGATGGGATCTCATCCATTACCCTCTCGCCAGGCAGTCACCTAACACTATTATGCCGACGATATGCTGCTGTATCGACCTATCTCTAACCGTGCCGACTATTCCCTCTTGCAAGAAGACATAAACAGAATATCTGAGTGGGTCGATGCTAATTACCTACAATTCAACACTCAAAAGTGTAGTTTCATGCAGGTCACCAGAAAACGGACTGGTATATGCCCACCCACACTGCATCTCTGTTGCCAGCCATTGCAAGTGGTGGACTCCTACAAATATCTTGGGATCCTCCTATCATCAGACTTGTCCTGGACACAGCATATTGACACAATCTGTGGTAAAGCAAGAAAGCTGACAGGGCTGATCTACCGCCGTTTTTACCAGCATTCAAACCCCGAGAGCCTATTCCAAATGTATATCTCACTCGTTCGCCCCCACCTTGAATATGCCAGCCAAATCTGGAACCCTTACAAACATGGGGAAGTCAATACTCTCGAGAAAGTACAAAAGTTTGCTCTAAGAATGTGTGCAAAGCAGTGGGATAGTAGCTATGATGACCTCTTACAGCTGTTTTCTCTGCCATCACTTCAACAACGCAGACTCTTCCTCGATCTATGCGCCATGTTTAAAATAGTAAATGGTCTGTTTTATTTTCCACCTGGTAATTTTGTAGAGAAAACTCCCAGAGTCACAAGGTCACAGTCTTACCAATTATTTCTTTGTCCATATGCGCACACAACTAGTTTTTATAACTCTTTCATACCCCGCACCATACGTAATTGGAACATGTTTACTGCACATACACCCACCCTACCTGTTTCTGTATCATCATTTAAATCTAATATCTGGGCATACATGCAAAATTAGCTATTGTACAGCTATACTGTGTGTCCATTGCATTCTGCATAAATTTTCATAGAAATAAAAAAAATAAAAATAAAAATAAAAAAAACTGAAGCTGCTGACAACGTTTCTCAAACCAAAGATTGTTCGTGAGTGTTGCAGTAAGGATTTTCTGCGTTAAAGGAACAATGCTAGCTGTGCTGATGTGGGATAACGTATCTGTGTTGTACTTAAAACTGAACTCTATACACACTATAGAGGCCAAATAAGCCTAGAGAATACCCATAAGCCCACAATGAATTTAGGATGCTCTAGTTAATACTTTGTATATATAATTATACATGCTCTTCTGCTTTTCAGTTTGCAGTGGTAGGTATATAGCTAATGTGTTAACTGCAGCCCCGGTAGCAAATCATGTGCTCTGTATTTGCCCATACTTGGCTGCCACACAGGACATACTATAGCTTGTACCATCCCATAAGAGTACCTTAACAATATTTCAATTCTGCTGGCAAATGCAGTTGTCACAATAACAGATACCAGTTATGCTCTACTGATTATGTAGTCAGGTATATAGTGATGAATATCATTATAACATCCAAAGAGCTACAATTACGATAGTTGTATATATATATATATCCTTTTTGGAGGGTAGTACAACAGTATAGCATGATCTAATAGCCTTGTTACCAGCGGTTTGCTGGACAGGGGCCTCAAGGCTATTAAATTGTCATATTACAGTCCAGCTCCCCAGTTATGGGAGGTTCGTTTTGGTATTGGAGACTAGAGCTTAATTGCTTGAGAGGAAGCTGACCCAGATCATATTACAGCCATTGGCTCTTGGATTGTCTGCAACCATGGCAACCACTATACTACTGGAACATGCAATCAGTTTTTGCAGTGGTACTCTCTGCATGGATGCAAGCATCAGGGAAGCCAAGTTCATGAATGAATAATACCATCTACATTGGAATTTTTGAACGTTTATTCTGAACCATAATCTTTATCATGTTTCTGTTGTTGTTTTTGTGGCCCATCCAGCCTCTGCTCTCGGGACATGCGCCACTGTGAGTCTGCTTGTTTTACTGGCGCTACTGGCAGCATCTCACATACTATGATCCATCAGACACAAGCACAGAAATTGACTGTTGTTAGCTTGCGTGATGCATGCATGTAGTATTTAAACAGTAGCCTAGCTAGCAGTGCAAGATGATGACTGTATTACAGGACTGGTGTGTTTCTGTAGGTTTCAGTTCATTGGCAAGCTATATAGCTATATATTTATACCTGGATCTCAGGGTAGACATGTAGCTATGTGCACTATTATAATATTATGTGATTGGAAATGTATGCCGGCACACACGAGCTTAAACATTTACAGAAGCCCAATACAGCAATACTAGTACCCGGTACTAATATAAGCAACAACAGAATGGATGTTTCTATTGTGGAACACATGGTGTACTCACAAATCCCTCCCGGCCCTCTAGCGTCACCCTCAAGGTCACATGCTATTGTAGACCTTTGATGCTATACCCGTTTAGCTTTAGCCATCAATTCGGTTCAGAGATTCGTTGGCCACTACTTTACACCTGACCTTTGCATACTAGGCCTATATGTAGTTTGGGGGTGGGGCTGGAAGAATGCAGGTATAATATTTGACCGATCAGAGGGGTGTAATTCTGGAAAGGGAAGCCTATACAACTGAGTTGACCAACATCAGAAAATATGCATTTACCGGTGCCACTGGATCACCTAGATATCAATTGCAAAGAAGTGCATAACTAGACCGTGCCCCTACGGATGGTGCAGTCTAGTTATGCATCATGCATGGTGATATCAGACATTTCTCTTGTGAAGAGCAGAACTGCACTGCTAAACATAACCTGTTTGCAGTTAAAGTCACCTTTGTATAGTTACATGTCAATGAAAGTTACAAGGAGCTATAGGATGCATGCATTGAATATACAATAATCATAGCATGCAGTGTAATGAAGCAGGTCTCTATACATGCAGGATTGACTTGAGAGCCTAGACCTTCTCACCACAGCTTTTGTTGCTTGCAGTATTAATGTGCGGGGAGGCCTGGTAAAGCTCATCACATGATGTGTCATAAGCGGCTGACATCAGCAGTCTTGGTGATGTTTCTCGGGTATATAGGATATCCCCTCTGCATCCGATTTCAATTACAAGTTGACACCTATCCTATATTGTTTTACAGCTTTTCAAGTATCCAGCACAGCATGGAGGAACCAGAAGACTTGTACCTACAGTTAATTAATTAATTCTCACTTGCAGTTTCCAAATCATATAATTGTACTGACCAAACTGCATCAGATTCTTTACAATTTTTAATTTGAACACACTTCTGTTGTTCATGTGTTCTGACGTACAAATGACAATGAGCCAGAAGAGAGGCCTGGAATAAGTAATTGCGAGTACACGAGTAACTGCAAGTACAAAATTCAACATGCATAATTTTTTTATGAAGTGCTGATGTTACTCCCATGCACATGTCCCCCATTGATGCGGAAATGGAAACAGAAAATGGAAACGTCAACTTGATAGCTAGGCAGAATGAGTTTCTGAAGGGTCAGCCTCAACAGAGGGAGGGCAATGCAGCATATTGTGAGCTAGCTGGGAGGGTAAAACACGTTTTGAGTGATCCACATGCATTGCTAGTTTGTTGACGAGACACTGCACTCTGGACACTCCCAGGACATCCTGGTAACATACTATAGCTATCCAAGTGTCTGGGATGTCCAGATCACACATCCTGGGGGCCGGGTGTCCGGACACCGCAGACACTTGGACAGTGGTGGCTAGATTACCATGCAGGGAGTATCTGGACATCCCGGACACTTGATAGACAATAGAGGATGTTTCACTATAGGATGTCCTGGAAGTCGATCCTCGGGACGTCCTAGGAAATGAGGTATAATAATCATTATGGACTGTACAGTAATGCAATTGAGAGAGGTCAATACCAACAGTTACTATGTGGGCTGTGCATACTAAAGTCAACACAATCCAGCCAGCTGCATGTATAGTACAGGACAAGAGCAAATAATAAACTAGCAAACAGAAAATAAAGTTAGGCAGAAGGTACAAACGATAAGGAAAATCGTGCCTTGAAGTTCTTATCGTCATCAGTAAATGGGTACCAGAGCGGGTAATTTGTGTTCCAGATATTGTTATGCAGGTTGAAGGCAACACCGAGCACCTGGGATGGATCGATGGGATCAAGGGGTGCAGGGAAAGGCGTGGGAGTTTTAACATCGGACACAATGGGACAAACAAGGGGAACATCTGGAGAGGAGAGAAAGACTTGCACAAGTGGAGTTCCAGTAGTGGTGGTCTCACTCAGAATCACCTGCTGCGCAACATGCTGGTACTGGGAACCGTTCTTCACCACATGGCTGAACGATATTGACCTGGAATTGGATATTTTCTGGACAGTACCCATCCAGGTTGAGCTGGAGGATTGTTTCATTGGTGTGAACGAGAGCATGGTTGCTTCAGCAAGGCGAGTTGCTGTTTTACCGATCCACACAAGCTCAAAGTTCAGTGCAAGATTTGGGGGCTGCACAGTAGTAGACAGTACTAACCTGATCCAGATGAGTTCTGGCGCTCCGTAGTAGGAGTGAGTGAAGGGATCATGCTTGACCTGCAGAATGAAATCTGCCAAGTTGCTTTGAGACTGGTACAAGGCGGTGAGCATGGTGTAGTAAGTAGAACTGTTGGGGTGGGCGTTAGCGGTGCTGTTGGGCTTGTCGAACCCCGAATTTCCTTGGTAGTCATACAAAGAAGTCATGAACTGGAAATCGGATTCATTGTAAGTGTGGTAAGACAGGACTGCCAGTGGGTGGTCTATCCTTGCAAAGGTGTAGCTGTGTCCGGACCCAAGCTGGTATGCAAGCAAGTTGATCCATCCCCCCTTGGCATCGAAACTTAGGGTCACTGAGCTATTGAGAAGCTTAAAGGTTTGAGTTGGGTCAATTTCCTTGTACCCATCAAGCGAAGGTGGAATTGGGTTAATATCTGCAAGTGCATTCGTCAGGTATTCATGGAACATAGGTGTAGGAACATGGTTGTCATTGGAGGGGCACACAGCGCACCGCCGAAGGCGTGTGCGGAGAGCCGCGGAGCGGCGATCAGTCCGCGCGAAGCGCGGAAAAAATTTTTACGTGTTCTTTTTAGCGATCAGGAAGCGCTCTCGCAGCATCTCTACGCATTTCTGGACACGTTCCCAGACGCAAAGAAGATTAGCTAAGTAACCAGTAAGTATCGAGGTGTGGGGCTGTTAACTTCCTTCTTCTGATCATCGTCGACGGATACAGTCGATTGCAGTTGCGTTTGAACACTGCGTATTGCGTAACGATAGATCAAATTTTGGGGGGGCACGTGCCCCCTGTGCCCCCCCGGTTCCGACGCCTATGTGGAGGGTGTGTCCTTCACTTGCTTCAAGAGTAAAGTCAACAAACTTGCGTTGCTCGATCCACGAATTCGCTGCATTGAGATACGTTGTGGCATTTTTGGCCTTCTGAAAAGCAGAATTTGTCCAGTTCACCTGGTCTTGCACGTTGGGTAATCCCCATGTATGCTCAGCAAGTTTTATCAAGAAGCGGCTTGCATTTTGAACTACCCAGTCTGAGTCCTCACATTTTCCATCAACTAGACAATGTGTGAGTCCAGAACTTAGAACTCGGAACTGTGCCATCTTCAGTGGGTCTGAAGCCACACCTTGGATCCAGGTGTCCCCAATTTCATCTGTCACTACTGGTAGCAACGACCAGTCTGTAAGACTGCTTGTAAAGCCTTCAAGTGTTGAAGCAAACACCTGTGCGTCTGGAAATTGTTCCTGCAAAATGCCGTAACTTGTCTGAATTTCATCAATTGACAATGGAGGACCTGTATTATCAGTCCTGAAAGAAAATGCAAGCACTGATGCTTCTGCCTCTGAAATGACACAGTCCGTGTAGGAGAGACCACCTGGGTTGACTAGGCTGTCACCAGGGTTTTGTGGGTATCCCCCAGGGTGCCACAGGCCAAGAACACTCTGATTGTTGTATTCCCAACGAAACAGATTGGGTACATCAGGAGGGGCGCTGCCCGGGTTTACCCCTACTGATACCGCAGTTATACTACCATACTGAAGAAGGGTTGGAATAGCAGCAACTGTGAGCCCGGGTACATCTCGTTGACTGAGTACTTTTGACTGGAAAGAAAACTGGGCATCCAAGTTCACTGAGAGTTGCAACGATAGTCTAAGGATATCTTCGTTCATCAGCTCTACCTGCATGTTCATGGGTCCCCCATGCCAGGTAATGTATCCCTTCGTTAATGCAGTCTTGAAGTCTTGAAGTTCACTTGCCGATGGACACTCCAGAGGAATACCATTCAGAACCAGGTTTGGCGGGCAGTCGAGGTACAGGCTAATCAACCAAGGGTGAGTAGTGTATATGAAGCCCGATTGGGGCTCAATGGAATGCATTTCTTCTGCTAGTCGACTAGCCCGTGGAAAGTACTCGTGGAAGTAGATGTTGAGGATATTGTTGATGAAACCCACTTTTGGAATCCCGTTGTAGCCTACGTCCAGATGGTTCATGAATACAACATGCACTGTGTCTACACGGGGTACTTTCAGCCACACCACATTAGGAGGTGAGGACCAATGGATATCAGAACACGAAGTGGTGTTCAATCGGCCAAGAATTATCTCACCATCATCCAAGTGAGCTGTGACATTGCCAGAGGAGAGGTCAAAGTCCACATTGCCTGTAGCCCACTGGCCATTTGTGGTCACAGCAATCACTGTTTGCTGATAGTCAGCAAGGGTGGCAAACCTGAGGCACAGGTGAAAGAGCAGTGGCATACATCAATCACGTATTACTAGCAGCCTTGGGTTTGTTTCAACCATTTCACCAGTAAGAAAATTAATCTTATGCAGTTGGGAGACATAGCCGGTAATGCGCCTCTATTATATATGGCTAATACTTAATAGTGCACGACCATAATAATTCCCATTTCATGTCAACAAGTCCATGACGTCGTGAACAGCGAATTGTATTGATGCTGCCTAGTGAACTTGACGGAAGTGTTCACTGAAACCCTAATATCAGAGGCATGAAAAAATAATAATATCTTTTAACAGAACACAGTGAAGGGACAGTTCTGTCCCTATACTGGTGAAAGGGCTATGGGATGACCCAGACATCAGATCCTCGCCATGAAGCTTTGCTTGGTCAGATCTGCAAGTGGTGTTAAACTAAAGGGCAAAGGTTAGTCTTGTTCCCAGGCCCCGCCCAGGTTTTCATCGCTTGCAGTACGAAAAAGCGGGGAGAGCTTGGTATCTTTCCTCTGTTGGGATTCCCCACACTCCTCTGCTGCACCAAGCTGCTAGCTAGTGTGATGGGTCACGGGGACAAAGACCAATGGCCATCATGAAACAGTACGTAGTCTTACGGATATAAACGTCTACTTTAGCTTCACGCGAATTTAAGAGCCGCACTGCATGAAACTTGCACTGTTAGTGGTTGTCCTCTAGACACTCAGCACACAAATTATTTATCAAAAGACGAGCTGGGCGTTGCGGGTGGAAGCCTTGTCATACCACTGCCCATCAAGGGAGCAGTACGAATCAGCGGTGACCTTTCCAGCCAAAACAGCAAGCGCAACAACGGTGAAAACTTGGATCTCCATGATTTTTCAAAGAGAATTGGGGGTGGAGCTCGAAATCTCGCTACTCTCCGGTTCCAAGCCAGTCATTTGGTCTGGGAACGAGGTACGCTAACCTAATTTGACCATGGATAAGTAAGTGTATTATAATTATTATCCATGATTTGACTTAACCTTTGACCCAAGCGCCAAAGCACGTGTTGGAATTATTATGGCTACCTGAAATCATTTAATTGCTGTAGAGGCTGAATTTCACCTGGACCTTGCCTTCTAAGCAAGCTGGAGATCTGAAAGGTACCAATAAACTGAATAGGCAGTACTTTCAGCAAGTTGTACTATTGTGCTTGCTAAAAGCAGTGCTAGTGCACCTGTGCTGCATACACAGCAGTCATACGCCCGAAATTATTATCCTCTCATAATTTGCCAATGCCTAGCGTATAAGGAGTCGGCAGATACTGTTGAGTGTGGAGATGACCTCCTTGAATATAATACAAAGGGTGAGTGGTAGAGGAGAAGGGAGAACAAGTGCTCATATGGTTTGGGCATAGATAATAGAGCGTAAAGGGATTGGAATCAAGTCACGTGATCCTATACGTACCAATAGTGAAGCGCGCGGGCACTCCGCGTTGCGCAATTAACAGCTTTTTACGTGTGAAAATTCGATGCGAGAGAGAAGAGAGTGAGCCAGGAAGAAGGAGAAAAGGCTGATTTTCAAGAGAATAGAGAGTGAAGGTTAGTCATTGTTGGTATTTTTAGGTTACAAAGGGCATTACCTGGCATGGTAGCGCTAAGTGCATGTTCAGAAGGATATTTGGAGCCTAGCTAGTCACTATATTTTGTGAGCAACTACTGCCTACGTTGGAGGACATTTTTTTGTGTACCTGTGGCATCAATGGTGTGTACTTTTATGGGTGATTGAAGTACAAAAATGACTTCTCATAGACTGAAGTTGTGGACTGGGTGGTTCTTGTTGGGATACTTGCTCTGTAAGTGTGTTCCAGGGGGTTTCAAGCATGAAACAATGGAGTCAGAGGAGGTTCTTTTGTGTACCTGTGGTGGCTGACCCATAAGGGTTGTTGGTGATTAAAACCCAGCAAAATGTAGGTCTGTGATTGGCATAGTGGAATGGGGGGCTTTTGTTGGAGTTGAGCCTCTGAATGGCATCCAAAATGGTGATGAATTGTACAACTACTATACGCCATTGCAGCGAATGCCAGTATGTACACTAGGAACACATCTGTGAGCTTGTGTGTGATTTGGGTGAACAGAGTTCCATTCTGATTCCTTTTCTACAGGATGGGACGGAAACATAGGTTGACCAACCCCAGAAAAAACTCTGAGAGAAACCTGTATGCAGCACGACAGCTACAGTTGCGTGTAGCGATTCCACTTAACTCGGTGTCCATTGGCATCTCCGAACACGTTGTGTCAATACCGCGTTCAATTGTAACTTCCTCCCCTGTTACAGAACTGTGCTGGCTTCAGACACGGCTGCACGAGAGTGGGATGCTACCGCAGGGGTGGGTAGATGCATCTCAGCACATAGTTCCATCAGGAAATATTGAGTTAGTACTTTGCAAGCCGCGATCTTGTCAGCCAAATCGAAACGTGACCATTGGCTTTACTCTTAGAGTCGAACCAGACTTTCGCTGGAAGCTGTTCTTGTCTAGTGAAGAGGTTCACTCTTGCCCGTTCCTAGCTAGTGTTCCGGGACATTTGAACACTGTTTCACAGATTGTGTCCCTGCTAACAGCACTAGACAGTGCCAAGATCTGTGAGGGAAATCCAGATGCCAAGTTCCATGTCCTCTCCGGCTGGATTAAGGGAGTCTTCATGGATCCCTCAGGTAGTGCATTGTGTACCATAATTCTGTGTATGCATGTTTATGAAATGCTTGTGCGCTTGCTCCGTGCAGGTACACAAGCAACTGCAAAATGGGATGAAAATACCCTCCCATACCCAACCATTCGACATCGAGCGTGTTGCATGTTGTTAACGGAAGACGCCTCAGCTGAACGCTGCAAGGATTGCGGAGAATACCGGAAGGTCCTTCGAGCTCACCTGAGCAGGCAGAAAAACGCTGTTGACAACACTGTCAGTCGAACTGACCCCACTAGCCATGTCAACATCCGCTACCTTCAAACCCCAGAGATGGAAACACGAATAAAGCTGCTCCATGACACAACGCGTACCCTCTCCAAGAAGATTGGCCGTCTCGAGGCCAAAATCGATGCAGCTGCTGAGAAAGCTGGCGTTGTTGTGGATGAGGGAATGCACCGAGACATCACAGCGATTATGAAATCCGAGAGTGCGAAAGTAGCTTCGAAGTACCCAGCCAATTCATTTCAACACCAGTTTTGGGAGCAGCAACTCAAAGCAGCCTCTTGTAAGAATGCACGAGGCATGAGATGGCACCCTCTGATGATTCGCTGGTGCCTCTACCTAAGGCACAAATCCAGCAGTGCATATGAGACACTTCGAGATTCAGGTCTCATCGTTTTGCCATCTCAAAGAACCCTGCGTGACTACACCCACCACATTAGTGCTCGAATTGGTTTTTCCCACGAGATCGATCAGCAGCTGATGAATGCAGCCAACATCCACAGCTGTGAGGAGTGGCAGAAGTGTGTCGCACTTATCTTCGATGAAATGCATATCCGAGAAGATCTTGTGTACGACAAGCATTCAGGTGCACTGATCGGCTTTGCCAATTTGGGTGAGATCAATAGTCACCTATTGGAGTTTGAGCGTTCGTTAGAAGTATCCCAGTCCTTCACTGAACCCTTGGCGAACAGCATGACTGTCTTCATGGTGAGAGGCCTCTTCACGCGCCTCCAGTTTCCGTATGCACAGTTCCCAAGCATCAAGGTCTCAGGAGACCTGCTGTTCGAGCCATTCTGGGAAGCTGTGGAACGACTCGAGCGATGCCAGCTGAAAGTCCTTGCTGCAACAGCCGATGGTGCATCAGTGAACCGTAAGCTGTTCAAGCTCCTTCGAGATGGGAAGGTGTTCCACAAGGTAGTGAACCCATTTGCTCCAGATTGCCGAGACATCTTCTTCTTCTCCGACCCTCCACATCTCATCAAAACAGCTAGGAATTGCATGACCTCTACGGCCAGGAACATGACGGTAAGATTTGAATACCACATTGGGTCGTCAGACCTTTGTTTCAGTTTATCTTTCTCTACTGTAGTGCAATGGCAAGAGCATAAGGTGGCAGCATGTGGTGGACCTATACCACAGAAACAGTGGTGCTAAAGTGCGGTCTCCAGGGCTCTCTCTGTTACCTAAACTCAAGTACGAACATGTGCACCTGACTGCATTCTCAAAAATGCGTGTTGATCTTGCTGCACAGGTATGCAACATCTATTCTGAGACAAGGTACAGTACAAGTGTGTAAAACCTAACAATGTTCATTATGTCACAAACTCTTAGGTTCTAAGTGAATCGGTGTCAAAGGCACTGAAACTCACGGGGGGTCCAGAAGCAGAGGAAACTGCTGAGTTCATCTCCAATATGGACAAGTTTTTCGATTGCCTGAATGTGAACAACTTCACATCTGGTATATACCACCGAAAGCCATTCCAGCTGCCATACCGCTCTGGGGATGACTTTAGACTGAAGTTACATGACTGGTATATAGTGTGCAAGTTAGTGTGCTAGTAAAATAACACAGGGATGTTGCTTGTTATTTCCAGTGGCTAAAGGAAGATTTCCTTCCTTACCTGGACAACTGGGAGAAGAGTGTAAAGGGAAAACCAGACCTCACAGACACTGAAAAGAACCGGATGCTGCTGAGTCCGCAAACTCTGCTTGGTCTGAGGATGTCAGGTTAGGACAAACTATTATTGTTATAGCATGTAAACAATAATTATGTACAAGTGATGTTCACATGATGTATACATGTATGTACTTCTACTTTTACAGCAAATTCCCTTATGGATCTGGTGAAATACCTCTTCACTCTGAAAGGAGTTACAGCATTCTTGAGCGAACGCCTATGCCAGGATCCACTGGAAAAGTTTTTTGGTTGCCAGCGCCAAAGAGGAGGGATGCACGAGAATCCCAATGTCCAAGAATTTTGCACCAACACTCAAGCTCTCCGCGTCGTCAACTCGTTCTGTCGAGACGTTGTAAAGGGTAACTGTCGAGGCAACAAGGACAATGTGCTGGACTTGGGACAAGAAAACAAGCCCCTTCCAAAGCGAAAGCAGGCTCGAGATCGCAAAAAACCAGTGAAAATGTGACTATAGTACTTTTCTATTATGTTATGTGCACACATTCACAACATTTTTATTCATATTTTTTTATTCGTATCAGATAATGTACCTCAACAGCAGTAGGTTACAAGCATGTATAGAGTCACTGACTGTCTGATGTAGCAAGTAGACGCTTCCGTACCCCTTTAGACTTTTGGGTACTTTTCTTTGTCTCTTGCTTACGCAGCTCCATCCACGAACTGACAAATGCAAATCCTCTAATTGTCATAAACAAGTCCACAACTAATTCCAATAGAGCTGCAGATTCCTTTTCCTCCCAATCCGCACTTACAACTGTCCAATGGAACTGCACATCTTCATTGTTCAAAATGCTTTCAGTGACTTTGGTTTTGAAGCCGGCATTGATTTTCCGTACAGATTCAATGCTTAGATGTCTACGTATTTCAAGTTCCATACCCAAAAACACATGGTATGTAGCATTGTTGACGTGTTTGAGTCCCCCTCTATCTACGATGTTAATCCAATCAGACGAATCGAAAATGTTATCTTCTTTTTCATCCTGAAGAAGGTCCAGGAGGCAAAGAGTGAGTTCATCTTTCATAGGATGAGCAGATTTCGTGAGGCGTTTCTTTAGATGTCTTGGTACATAGCCAGCCGCATATCGAAGTGCGTTCATTTCCTCATACGACAGTGGTGGTTCTTCACTTTGCTTAGCTTGTTCAGCAGTAACCGGAAATTTTTCACGCACTTTGTCACCGAAAATGGAGGTTGTAACATGCTGAAAAAAGATTGGACACGCACTAACACCAACTTCCTCCTTGAGGAAGTTTGTCCAGCGAGTTGTGAACTCTTTCGATGTGCGTATCTTGTGGAATGTTGTCCACATCTTCTCCCTCTTTTTTCGTGTTGTCCCCGCAGACCTTGGAAAGCACTTGGAAAGCTCCCCCACAAGTTTTGACGAGAACTGATCACACTTACTTCGGTTCTCAGATTTTTGACACCATTGTTTCAAGTCAAATGCTGTTTTCCTTGCATCTGATGCCAATGGTGAGGGCAATGCAAAGCTAGGATCAGCAAGGAGTTCATCCAGTGCCTTCAGCAGATCTAATTAGAATGGAGGTGGGCAGTAATTAGAGATCACACCCGCTCTAGCTATACAAAGATAGAGAGCACACAACTACAGTGCTGAATGGCTAGATCTGTATAGCTTCATCAAAAATAATAGAGCTATAGCTACGCACAGACCACCCAGCCTAGGGATAGAGCTTACCATAGCTACTGGTCTTGCCAATTGACGCTCCTCTGGCTCCGGATCCAATCACAGCAGTAGACGCAGACGCCATGAGAAAAGTGTTACCATTCGAACGTTTTCGCTGGAAGCTGAGATAAACAGTCCGAAGCTCGAAGAAGCCCAACTTGTGAAACTTGAATAAAATTTGCGAAGTAAAGTACTTCCGGCGCAACGCGGAGTGCCCCCGGAAATGCCTGTAGATTCCAATCCCTTTACGCTCTATTATCTATGGTTTGGGTCAGTCGATGACGTGTGTGTATGGAGAAAGGCAGTGTAAAAAACGAGCGGACCAGTGCGCCTCTGGATGATACCTATATAACTGCTAGTTGTAGCCATGAGCTTTGATAGTTGCTTGTTTGACTCCATGGTGGCGCTCCTGTGTCGAATTCGAACGGCAGTTATAATTATTTTGCTTGACCTTTTACACTGCTGTATGCTGTCGATTGTGTACATCGGGGGGGGAGGGGGGGCTATCCGTTCACCACACAAATTTTTTTCACACAGTTAACTCATTACCTACTACTGCTAACAACTTAAAGAAGCAGAAGTGCATGTGCAAAGTATTAACGCCTAATATTAAACCCCCTATATAAATCTTATGGGCTTATGGGTATTCTCAGGGCTCATTTGGGTGCAATGGGTAAGTTCACAGTTGTGCCTGAATGAATGGGGGATTCCCCATTCAAGTCTTCAGCCAAAATAACATGGGTGGGCTTGTGGTTTCTGCATGAATGGGCACAACAGACACCATGCATGTTTGCTTAGCAGAGACATCAACATTGACAAATACTGGGATTCGAGAAGACTGGAGCATCCACATTCTCTGGTTGCCAGGTACTGGTGATGAAGTGGGCCGTGAGGGAAATATAAGCGTCGTTTGCGCAGCTAGTCCAAATGTCTGTTGTAATCGCCAAACTTGTCGAGTCTGCTGTTAGCTTCTCCTTGAGGAGCCTTTTACCAGCTTCGTGTTTGCAGCACACCACCTGCACGATATGGGTTGCACTAGGCACTTTGAACCCCGGTTCGATGTATTTTAAAAGTGCCTCGAAGCCCCGTACACAGCAAGGGCGGCAGGCTGAAGATCTTGCACGACCATATCGGCAATTAGGTCGGCGATCGCTTCAGACCACTGGTGGGGCACTTTGATTGGGTGATAAAAGCATCCAGAGTTGGATCGTGTTTTGATTTCGTCTTGTATTCGTTGCTGTGTACGCGGTTCAGGTGGTCGTGTAAGTTGGTCGTCCCTCCATGGTAAGCATAACTTTTGTTTCACAACTTGCACTTCACTGTCTTGTGTCCTGTTTTGTCCAAAAAAAATTCCAGACATCTGATATCACATGAGCAGAGCTACCTGTAGCCTCGATAACTTTCCGAGTGTAAACAATGACGTCGAGTAAGTTGCATTCCGTAGATCTTATACTAAACTGTACCGCTATCCACGGGTGTCTGTATTGCCAGGTAACGTTCTCCGCAGTCGTCGCCATCGGTAAATCTTCCCTATGTCGCTCTATCGCTGCCACAGAAGTCGGCACGCTCCAGTTGTGACGTTACAGATAGGTTAATTATAGCTGTGACGTCAACGTGCCGCGTATCACGTGTGAAAGCGTACCAGGCTCTCTGCCCCCATATTTTTCGTCGGCGCGTGCAGGGGGAGGAGCCTGGGAATGAGGCTAGGACTGCGGTCAGTCCACTAACCTCAGAATTTTGCAATTCCAAACACACCCACTCAATAACTTTTGATCAAGATGCTCGGGCCATGCTAACTTGCTCTAGCAGCCTTGAACACTGCAGGAATTTGGGGCTATACAGGTGAGAGGACTGCTCTCTGGGCCCATTTACAATTGAAAGAAAGGAGAAATGGCCCACCTGTCTCCAAACAAGGGCTTTTACCGGCCAAGCCTGGACACGGCAATGCTGTTTGCACCCTTCCTATCTCCCAAGGGCATTGCCAGATATGACATCAAAGTCTCATGATGCAAATATGCATTATTGGTAGTTAAAGGGTTAAATCACTGCACGTTATTAAAGCTTCAAAATACTGTAGGCCTGTAAAAATGTGTTTCCAGGCGGAAGGCAAAGTTACATCGCCATTATTGCTTGTGTAACGTGCAATGTGCAACATGTAACTCCGGGAAATTGAGGACTAGTCGGGGCAATCAAGGCAGGTCGACTAGAGGAAGTAATAGATTTACGGCCGACAGGTATTATCAGATGCATTAGCATGGTGCCGAAGCGGGTGCGTGGCATCCTGGTTAGAAGTCAGCCCCACCCAAGTCCGCTTCCAATCTTTCCTAAGCATCACTACAAAAGTATAAGTATTATAGCCTTAAGCAGCAGGCTGATCCAAGCCTGATATCCATAGCACTTACAGTTCTTGTAGTTATCTTCCATACTATACCCTGGTGAGCAGTGAATTTCCAAATGAATAATTGGTGCAGACACTTTTACTTTGGTGAATTATACATAATGAAATCAAGAATGGTATAAGCTAATGAGGTCGGACTTTGTTCGATGTACACTTCATGTGCGAGAAGTAGCTGTACACTGATGCATAGGAGAGACGTGCATGAAATGTGAAAAATTGTGTGAAGACTTCGGTATAGGGCCGGTGTCTGGCCTCAATGTCACACTCCCATAGATTAATGCTTGGGTGCCGCACCATCATGTCTGTCGGCCGAAGAGTAACAGTTTATTCTAGTGCTCTGTTAGCAAAAATGAGGTCAAATGGAATTAGCTGTTGAAGACAAAGCACATGGTATAACTCAACAAATGAATCACCAATTAACAATGTGGCAATTAGATCATTATTAGCAAGCTTTAACATGGCAACATGCTTTATAAGTACATAATTGCTAGGGGTCAAAGTTCAATTGCCTTAACTATATTGACCTGGGTATGAATTCAATAGTGTGCAAATGCCAACAAAACGGACACCATTAGAGTGTCCGTTGCACAGAAATGTACCCTTGAGAGATAAGAATACATTCTGGGTAACCTGCGAACTGATTCTGACAGAACTTTTCATCATGGTAGTTGAACATTTTTTGGACTGATGATGTGATTTAGTCCCTATGCACTTGTAGGGCTTCTCGCCAGTCCAAAAATAAAATTAATGTCCTCAAATGTCCGATAATCGGTCATTCACACTAGAATCACTCCAACCCCATTAGGTCACTATAGTGAGTATTTAGGGAACCGCAATTTGAATTCCTGACGCCCCCACAACTTCATGCCGACTTTGTTGTGCAGCTATAATCCCGAAGAATAGCAACAACATTAGTACGTCTTAGCACACGACGAAACCACGAAGACATGATCACAGCTTTGACTCTCACGTTTGGAACTTGGTCTATCATCAGTGCCATGAGGGATGAGACTACAATCACTACGCTGTCATCTCAGACAAGCTTCACATCAAAAACACGACGTTATAACACAATGACTTACCAAAACCAGTGCGTAGACAGAGTCTCTTAGCTTCGTATACATGTACTCACTTCAAAGATGCCCTCTGCTCGGGTTCGAGCGTCATCGCTGCACACCCAAGTCACTGAAGGTACGAAACAGCCTTGTCTAGATCTTGCATAAAGTCACCATTATTACGATCATGATACGGTTACCAACACGTATTTGACGTCAACAAGCAACGGGAATGACGCGGTCTTATCCGGGATTCCCGGAATGTCGGGAAATTAAGCGCATGCTCAAACAGTGGATACCAGGCGCTCTTTTCTCCTCCTCCGTGCCTGGGTTCGAGGCTAAGCTACCTGCATCGCTATCGAGAATGCCACCAACAGCCTCAGTCTCCGCCATCTTGCAGCTAGCTTGCAAGGTAGCACGTGGGGTGTGCGTTGATTAGAAATAGGTCGCGTGTGAACATAATTTTACCTTCGAACATTCGGGGATTTGAACGAATGTTTGAATGTTGGTATATTCGTTCAGGCCCTAGTTCGCAGGACGTCCGGACACCGTTGCCCTTACTCTGTGCAGGTGTAGAATGGTGTGCTTCTCAGCAACTGTGCGAAGGAATTGGCAGGGTGTCTGGGCCACCCCTACACTTGCTCTACTGAAAGTAGAACCTGTGACTTGTGTTCATGTGGAGTTGTACCTGCATATCTAACAAGCAATTTAAATGTCTAGCCTGAAGCTGCCATTGATGAACTGAGGGAAAATGTCTGTTGTACCTCTGAGTGTACATGTGTGTATAATTATGTTCTTGTGATAGAGGGATTTGAGCAAGCCCTCTCCAGTGCTAATTTGTCAAAGGCATAGCCTGAGACCAATTAACACTGTCCAAGGGTTCCCAAGAAGTTAAAGTGTAAATGGGAGGGAGTAGCCTCGTTCCCAGGCCGTTCCCACCGCCACTATTTCAGTATGAAATATAGGCCTGGGAGATCTGGTCATGTGTGATGACGTCACATAGACAGATGGTATAGACACACGGGGGGCGGTGCCCAACTGTTAAAATACCTGTTTTGCGCTGATCCATCCCTGGCGTTGTGAACAACGAACGGTATCGATCGTCTGCCTTGCGAACGCTCTGATATCCAGCCATTGGACGGACAGTACAACACAGGACATCGAGATTCTTTGTTGGGCATCGCCCTCCGTGTGTCTACCATGTGTCTACTTGATGACATCGCACGTGACGAGATCTCCCAGGCCTTCCCCCGCCGTATTTCATACTGGAAGCGATGAAATACTGGCTGTGGGAACGGCCTGGGAATGAGGCTAGGAGCAAGGGCTCTACATCACGTACGTAGAGTCTAAGACTGTACTAAATGGGAGCCAGGGCCCTGCATGCATCACTTAGTACTAAACGAGAGCAAGGGCTCTACATCATGCACTTACTTAGACTGTACTCCATAGCAACTACTTGAATGGTGAATGTTGAATGAGGGCTTTAATTAATTAACGTACATAATCTTCCTGTGGAAGCCTAGAAATCTTCCTCAATAATGCGTTCTGTTCTATCTAATGCATGGGTCAGAGTGCAGCGAGGTATTGAGCCATCTCTCCCTTCTCCCATCTCTCCCTTCTCCCATCTCTTTCTAACCCCATAGGGCTCAGGAGCAGCCCACCGAGAGCCAACAGAGTGACACTTTGAGCTTAGTGACATTTGGAACTGAGGGAGAGGGGGGGAGATCCAGCTGCCTGAAGGAGAAGCAAGGGAGGGGGTTGGCAGAGGGAGAGTCTCCATCATGAGTCTCAATGTGCACCTCCAGCCATCCACATTCACTGGTGAGAGCTTGAGCAGCCATACCAATAGAGATTTGTAGCAATGGGAACATGTCACGCAGGCACACATGCAACAAGCAATCTGCCGTGTTGTGACACGTCTGAAGGGCAAGTTTTACCTCTCAGGTGAAGGCTCGTATCCCGTGGGGGAGCCTCATTCCCAGGCTGAAGAATGGCATAGCAAGTTAAAACTGTTACTTCCACTGCCAGAATGTTAGCAGCTCTAAGGGTCAGGACAGTAGACCTCGAGGCGTGCTAGCTTGTGCCCATGGTTAACTTGAGAAAAGTGTTCACTCTCAAGCCGAACTTGCACTCGTGTGTACCAGCATTACAGAAACTGCATGCACCTCTAAAGTCATTGATCTGACTCTTGTCTGCATGGTGCGTAATGTTGTGGTGTGGTTGATAATTTCAGTTACCAGGTACAGTAGTCACGTGTTATTAGGCACAGCTCATCTATACGTAGGTCGCTGTTAGGCACAGGTTCAACTCTCATCTCGGATCGAAAATGGAAGAGTTTCTGGAAGAAGACTTCAGCACTGAGTGAAAACTATAATTCCAAACGAAGCACACTTCCTATTCAATTAAGGAATGTGATTATAAATTAAACTCTTCCTTTATTAGGCACATATTTCCTTCATGTGGAGATATATATAGGCACATGCGCTGCCTAACAATGTGTGACTATGATAAGTGGGCATGCCATTGCAAGTGAAAACAGGCGGTCAATAATGCCTTTACAAACAAACAAATCGCTGACACTTTTGAACGTCTAGATACCCGCACTATTCTCCTCCAACAGAAGTGGCTGTGAGGCTCCTGTCTCAGGGGAGGAGAGGACATTTCCCCAGGCTGAGCCTTCGAAATCAGGAGAGCGCTTCAGAAGTACCACACACAGCTACATGTGAGGGGTGTAAGGGGAGCCAGGGGGTGGTGCAAGGGGTGAAAAGGGGTGGTGTAAAGGGTGCAAGGAGAGGTGTGTATAATTAAGGGGGCTAGGTGTGAGGGGGTCTAAGGGGAGGCGTGAGGGCTGTAAGGAGGAGGTGTGAGCAAATTTCAGGAAACAAGTGACTTTCAAAACATACATGTAAACCTGCCATTCACAAACTGCCAGTTTCTTCGATCCCCGCCCTAGGTGTGACACGTACGCTAATTGGGCAAGCGTGAGCATGAGCGAGCCCCACACTAGTCGTAGTCGAGCATGGCTCACGGTGGGTGAGTGTTGTCGATCGATTTGTCTCCCATACCTGTATTCGTTTCCGGACATCGTACCGTAAATCTCTGCTGTGAAGTCTGATACAGAGGCTATGTCTACCTGTACTGTTTGATATTTGGACTCGGGTTGTTGTATTGTATGGCTAACATTGTTATCATGCCAACCCTTGATGACAAGAGGAGGTGGTGCATACTGCAGAGGACGACTCCTATGCAACCAGTGCAGTATGCACCTGCTCCTCAATTGCAACAGATGCTCATTTAACCTAGAGCTACTCGGCCATGGCAGTATCCTTCCATGGTGTGGTCCATTCAACATAATTGGTGGTATAATTATCCATTAATTTATTAGTATCTTGTCTCCTACAGATGGAAGGGAAAGAAGTGTGCCTCATTAGACACGGAGATTACAGCCGTGAAGATCAGCATTTGACACACACTTGGGATTTCAACACAAGGTGAGGTGGCTACATTCCTGAACTCTAACAAAACGTGTTGATGTGCTGGTACATTCGGAGCCTTTCCCCTGCTCTCCCTTCTTTTCTCTCCTCCCCTCCTCCCAATCCCCCTTACTCCCTCTCCTCTCCTCCCCCTTCCTCCCTCTCCTATCCTCCCTCTCCTCCCCTCCTTCCTCTCCTCTCTCCCCTCCCCTCCCCTCCTCCTCTCTTTCCACTCCCACTTACTCCCTCCCCCCTCCTCCTCCCTCCTCTCTTCCTCCCTCCTCCTTCCTCCTCCCAATCCTTCTCTCTTGATTCCTCCATTTTCTCTTCCCCCTCAGCATCGCACATGGTGCCGCTCTGCATGTTTCTCCACATGTTTCCCCAGTCAACTTCAGCTGTCCCCAAGGGTGGGCGCCACCAACCTCTGCCATTGACACTGCTTCACTTCAACTGTCCCCAAGGGTGGGCACCACCAACCTCTGCCATTGACACTGCTTCACTTCAACTGTCCCCAAGGGTGGGCACCACCAACCTCTGCCATTGACACTGCTTCACTTCAACTGTCCCCAAGGGTGGGGACCACCAACCTCTGCCGTTGACACTGCTTCACTTCAACTGTCCCCAAGGGTGGGGACCACCAACCTCTACCGTTGACACTGCTTCACTTCAACTGTCCCCAAGGGTGGGCACCACCAACCTCTGCCATTGACACTGCTTCACTTCAACTGTCCCCAAGGGTGGGCACCACCAACCTCTGCCATTGACACTGCTTCACTTCAGCTGTCCCCAAGGGTGGGCACCACCAACCTCTGCCATTGACACTGCTTCACTTCAACTGTCCCCAAGGGTGGGTACCACCAACCTCTGCCATTGACACTGCTTCACTTCAACTGTCCCCAAGGGTGGGCACCACCAACCTCTGCCATTGACACTGCTTCACTTCAACTGTCCCCAAGGGTGGGCACCACCAACCTCTGCCATTGACACTGCTTCACTTCAACTGTCCCCAAGGGTGGGCACCACCAACCTCTGCCATTGACACTGCTTCAGTTCAACTCCAAATCAATGGATCTGAGTGGCTTAGCTGCTCCTGAATCTGATAGTACATTTGGAGCTGCTCATACCCTCTCTGCTACTCTCCCTTCTTCCCTCTCCTCCCCTCCTCCCCTCGTCCCTCTCCTTCCACTCCCACCTGCTCCCTCTCCCCTCCTCCCCCTTCCTCCCTCTCCCCTCACCCCCCTTCCTCCCTCTCCTCTCCTCCCCCTTCCACTCTCCTCTCTCTCCTCTCCTCTCTCTCGTCCCCTCCCTCTCTTTCCACTCCCCCTTCCTCCCTCTCCCCTCCTCCCCCTTCTTCCCTGTCCCCTCCTCCCCCTTCCTCCCTCTCCCCTCTCCCCCTTCCTCTCTCTCCTCTTCTCTCTCTCCTCCCCTCCTCCCTCTTCCTCCCTCTCCTCTCCTCTCTCTCCTCCCCTCCCTCTCTTCCACCCCCCCTTCCTCCCTCTCCCCTCCTCCCCTCTCCCCTCCTCCCCCTTCCTCCCTCTCCCCTCCTCCCCCTTCCTCCCTCTCCTCTCCTCCTCCCTCCTCCTTCCTCCCCCAAATCTAATTCCTCCATTTTCTCTTCCCACTCAGCATCGCACATGGTGCCACTCTGCATGATTCTCCACATGTTTCCCGAGTCAACTTCAACTGTCCCTAAGGGTGGGCACCACCAACCTCTGCCATTGACACTGCTTCAGTTCAACTCCAAATCAATGGATCTGAGTGACTTAGCTGCTCCTGAATCTGATGGTACATTGGAGCTGCTCATACCCTCTCTGCTCTCCCTTCTTCCCCCTCCTCCCCTCCTCCCCTCGTCCCTCTCCTTCCACTCCCACCTGCTCCCTCTCCCCTCCTCCCCCTTCCTCCCTCTCCCCTCCTCCCCCTTACTCCCTCTCCTCTCCTACCCCTTCCTCTCTCTCCTCTCCTCTCTCTCCTCCCCTCCCTCTCTTTCCACTCCCCCTTCCTCCCTCTCCCCTCCTCCCCCTTCCTCCCTCTCCTCTCCTCCTCCCTCCTCCTTCCTCCCCCCAATCTAATTCCTCCATTTTCTCGTCCCCCTCAGCATCGCACATAGTGCCGCTCTGCGTGTTTCTCCACATGTTTCCCGAGTCAACTTCAACTGTACCGAAGGGTGGGAACCACCAACCTCTGCCATTGCCACTGCTTCAGTTCGATGGATCTGAGTGGCTCCTGAATGGGACAAGTGGACAAAAAGGTATATGAGATGGCGCATGGTGTAGGTCACAGAAGCTCCCATAGATAAAACAAGGACTGGACTGAAAATGTCCCAGCAATAATGCGTTAGAGGAACCAGCTAGCCTGAGAGTTCTCACTAGGCTATATCACATTGCCTTCCTCCAGTAACTCGATCCCTGTCTCATCAACTGTATGCAGAGCACTCGGTCATAAGCCTTTGAGAGAGTTCTTAAATTTGCTACATAGCGGAGGTCTACTAGCCTCAGCTTTTGCACAAAAAGCGAAACATCAAACATAAGCGCAGACATAGCACCATGTTGCTTTCACCCTTTGGGTGAACAGACCCACCCGACTCTGGCCCGTGCACCCTTTGTGCTTACACAGAACCTCTCAAGGATATTGACGCTGAAGCTGAGAGTCTCGTAGCTAACAGGTTCGCAGTCATACGGGTAACCAGCAGCCATGTCCTCTGCATGACACCCAGTCATGCTACATCATTTTAATGACAATACATTTTTACACTCCCCAAATACTGCATGAAGAGTGGGCTTATATATTGGACATCCTCGACCGGATCTGCAACATATTTGGGGTGCCCATCGCGGAACATGAACGCGCCGGCCCCACAACCTGCCTGGTGTTCCTCGGCATCATCATAGACACGTTGGCCGGGGAACTTGGCCTCCCAGCAGACAAGCTGCAGCGGTTGAGAGATCTGTTGGATACCTGGGGCAACAAGAAAGCCTGCTATCGCAAGGAGATTGAATCCCTGATTGGTCTCCTCAACCACGCCTGCAAGGTGGTGAGACCCGGCCGGGCGCCGGCTGCTGGATCTCCTCCGTGGCTTGCAGGCAAGGCCCAGTAGCCATAGCATCATTCGCCTCAACGTGGGGCCAGAGCAGACGTGGCATGGTGGTGAGAATTTGTGAGTATTTGGAATGGCGTACCCTTCCTCTCACCCCCACTTCACCTCCCTACCGAAATGACCTCGAATGACGTTTCGGTTTGTGTTGACAATAATACACGGAAGTGGAAGAGGGTGGAAACAAGGAGGCCTTACTAAAGTACATTTCAATTTTGGTATTGGCAAAATTTCTGTGAGAAGCAATGCTGACGCACATCTCCTGAATGGAGGATGCAATCCAACTACCACGCAGAAAACAATGACTGCACTTTGAGGCATTGTCCTCTTAAGGTCAAAAGGTTGCGGGTTGCAGAGATTGGACTTGGTTGCCTACCCTCCCTTGCAGAATGAAAGTGATGACTCGGATTCTGACGAAGAGGATGAATACTGCCCCTCCGGCAATGATGACAAGGGGCCAGGAGAGGAGTCGGATTCCGATGAAGAATACACATCAATCTCAGAGGGGGAGTCAGCAGAGTCAGGTATGGTGGCTATGACCATGTGCTGTGTTGGAGAACAATACTTTGCAACTGAATTGGCTCAGTCCCGGGTCAGTATTACTCCGAAAGCACCTTAAGAAATGTGTGATTCATTTAGTCACACAGAAAGCCTAGATAGATGCTTAGTGCTTACCTATTTAATAGAGGCTAAAGGACTATATGTACAGCTACCACTTCAGGATAGTGACGAAACACAAGTCCTGCAGATCTGATTCATTATTCTGGGTTAAAAGCATTTGGCCGCATGAATGATGAGGCGTGTTCATCACAGTGCTGCAACTCACAGTACGATATTTTGGTATGCAATGTGTTTCTCAATTCTGATGGAGCTCTGAATGACCTGTGGCCAAGTGGTTAATTAAAGCATTTGACTGTGGACCAACCCCCTCCTCACCTTGGCAGACCAGCCTTAGGCTGAAAGGGCTTGAAGGTTAGATCAGTGAACATCTTACCTCACTTGCGTACCTGAGTTACCTCAGCATGCTGGTTGCTAAGCTCCCCGTTCTCATACTGCTGCTTCTGCCACTAGAAAGAAACGTGCCATTGATGGTATGAATAGCACTGCTTCACACACTCACGTACACAGTACTACTCCTACACACACTCACATACTGTAGTAGATGAAGACGACGAGAGTGAGGAGAGCGGGATGGACTGGGATGACCTGGAGGATGAGGCAGAGAAAGGTCTGTACACGTCCCGCTACATCTCCCTCTCTCACTGTCCAGCATGTTGTTTATTTTCCCACCCACACCCACACACACATGCACACCCACACACACATGCACACCCACACACACATACACAGCTGACAAAGAACGTGACCACTTCGGTTTGAGGAAGAGTGGGAAGAGAGGAGAAGACCACCACAATCTCCAAAGAAAAGAGCTAGACCTGTTGGTCGTGATAGACCTACTGCTCATAAGAGCAACGATAGACCTGTTGCTCACAAGAACAGGGGAGGCAGACCTACTACTCATAAGAGCAGTCCTTGGAAGAACAAGAAAAGATTATAACTAGTTGGTAAACTCGGGCATCTCTTTATTGTTGCCATGGTAACAGCTGCAAATTTTTCACTTCTGTTGTCAATGTGTTTACCATGTCAGTGCACTCAGTGGTGGGGAGGGCTGCCACGGTGGAACTAGCAATAGGGTAAAATTGTCATGGAGAACTAGTAATTGCTTGGATCATTGGTAACAAAACATAGGTTTTGGGGAGGGGGGGGGGGGGGGGGGGGGGGGGGAGGGGGAGCAGTACAGCTGCAGGAAGACAGCCTCTGTTCAGGGTAGCTCAGCAGGTGGCAGTTCAAGATCAGAGGATCCACGAAGGGTGTTGGAAATTGGAGTAATGTTGATGTTGAACACATTAAATTTTGATACATGCACTCTTACGTTATAAACATGTAGCTACTGGGTTGCATTGCAGGGTAGTGCCCTCAATTATACATTATAGTTCAACGATGGAGGGAGCGACAGTGGCAGAGGACCAACAAGAGGAGGGCAATGGCGTCCAGAAAAACGACAGAGACGGAAACACGCTCACCGCTGGGAACAGCTTACGCGTGCACAGCTGGCGGGCGATTCCCGCCATAATTTGAAGCAATCAAATTAGAGTATTCCGGGTACCCGAGTGCGCGTGCAGGTATGCATGCACGCGTTTGCCAGCAGGCTTCGGCGAGTATATAAAGCGAGTCAAATTGTGTCCTAGCCATTCCGGCTTAGGTTTAGCTCGGGTGAGGTTAAGGTGAGGTGAGCCCTCACCCTAACTTTACCCTTGCTGCATCTTCGCTCAGGGGGCGGGGAGCATTGGGGGGTGGGGAGCATTGGGGGGCGGGGAGCATTGGGGGGCGGGGAGCATTGGGGGGGGGTGGGGAGCATTGGGGGGGGGGGGGGGGGGGGGGGGGGGGGTGGGGAGCATTGGGGGGTGCAAGGGGTAGGTTGGCAGGGTGCATGAGGGTCGGTGGGTGGGGTGCATGGGGGTAGGTGGGCGGGGTGCATGGGGTAGGTGGGTGGGGTGCATGGGGGTAAAGGTGGGTGGGGTGTAGGATTGATGGCGTTCATACAATTGATGCAGTACGCATTCTAATATGCACACGAACAAACAATTAATTTATGACTGTACTATATTAAGTTTTGGCTGCATGCATGGTGTATTACATTCACCATAATTATATGACTTATATAAAAGCTAGCTGTTTAGTTTGCAATGATTAACTTAGTAAGTGTAGCTAGTTCAAGTGGTGCATGGGGTAGGTGGACCCACAATAAGCATGGCCCAAGGATCGATACTATGCTTAACCTTTGAACTGAGCAATGGGGTCAAAATATATATACAAAGCAGGAGGATGAAGCTGTCCCAAATGAGATGGCAACACCTAGTAAGGAATGAACTTGTCGATATGTCAATCAATTTCTTTCTTGCCTCATCTCCACCATATGCAGTTAACAACATCAATTAAGATGATTAGCCTCATATCCAGGCCCATGTTCCACGTATGGAGGCTACAAGACAATGGTCTAGTTTTGGAGTGGAGTTGTAACAGATACACATCCACAAAGACCTCACATAGAGCAGATAAATGTAATGGTAGACACCTGTACTAAACTGTACAACAAAACATTGCTACACAGCTGGAAGGTTTGTATTAGTAGCCTCAGGAGTCAGGATCCCAAGCGTCTTAGGTAGCTTAGTGCAAGCTAGCTCCTTGATGGTGTCCTGAGTCCCAGATTGTGCCATCCCGATACAATATGGTGATGTGCTCCAATGCTGTGCAGGCTCTGTGTGGATCTGACAGTGTTACATGCACTTGTGCCTTGGGTCATATGCAGATGTGGCAAAGTTCATAGCTCTGGAAGGTGTGCAGTTGGCAGGTGCATTTCTTGTGTATCCTTTATATATTTCAGGTCAGCAGCTCACACATACTGCTGCTGGTGTCATGAACATTACCAACTGTGTAGCTGTCTCGCACCCATGCATCCAGATATGGACCTTGATCTGTGCATAACCAGCATTGTGGGAGTGTGTTCTTCATTCTGCTGTATTGTTTCTATGTCGTTGGCTCATGGTTCGGAGTGGTATCAGTCATCTGGACGCTCTCTTTTCCTCCTTTCTTTCGAGTACTTTCAACAATTGAACAGGTGGTCTCGGTAACATGCATGTGCTGCTGTAAATACATAGGTTCATATGAGTAACCTCTCTCCCCTTCAGATGAGGCTTTGCAAGGTGGAACAGAGTCACCCGTTCCCACACGCAGAGCATCTCTTCTTCTCTTCTTGTGTTCTGCTTAAGCAATGACTGACCCCCAGTAAAGTGTGTCATGTTCTCAGGAGGAAACTTGCGACCTGGAGAGAGGGAGAGAGATACGATGGGCAAGAATGAAGAGGAAGGGGATGAACTGGCACAAGCGGTGGTGAATCTATTAGTATGCGTTTCACTCAAGTGGTGACCTCCTTCCCAGATACCAATTAGCCTCGTTCCCAGGTGGGAGTGGCACGACTGCATTTCAACAATGAACAGTTTTTTTATGCCGCCTTGTTAATGTTCCAACAAGGTCTCCAGTCTCAATCCCTCGGACGGAGCACCAAACAGTGGCCGTGCCACTTCCGCCTACATGATTGTAGTAGAAATAGGCTAATGACACGACCCTTCATGAGCCCAACAGTATTGGAATGCTTGGGCTGCTACATATGGTGCCAACAACACAACAAAGCTCCTCTGCACATGGCATGTTGATCGGGCATGGCGGAAAGCACTTACATTGGTGATGCAGATAGTAGAGCTCTTGTCTACCACCAGTTGCGATTGCTTCTCTCAGAACCAGACATGAGAAGTGTAATGTTCTGCTACAGCAATTCTTGTCATTTCTCATGGCCAACCATCACGTTTCTTTGACTACTTTCAAGGAACTTATGCATTAAGGTTTGGTCAATGGGCAACTTGCCACAGGATTGGAACCATTGTGAATACAAACATGCACCTTGAGTCATTTCACCGCTTGCTGAAAGTAGTTTATCTTGAGGGCAAGCAAAATCATCGCATGGATCACTTCATCAGCATCATTTTGAAAGTAGCACGTGACAAAGGATTTGAGCGACTTCAAAAGATTCACAAAGGGAAAATTTCACACAGAGCCTCTGAGCTAAGCAAGCGCCACAAGAAAGCTGAACAAATGAAACCAGCAGAGTCGCTGGACGCAAGGTACGATCCGGCAGCGCTTCAGATAGAAGCCAGTGCGCACGGGCAGCGTGCTAATGAGATTCACAATGGTATGCAGGAATGTTTGGGGAGTATACGATGCTAATGTACTGTCGCTAATGGCTTGTGTGTCTAAATAGGTATATGCATAATTCAAATTATGTGTGTACGATTTGGGAGTTGATTTCATTGGGATCAAAAGAATTGATGTCAACGTGGAAATCACTTAAGGTGCCAGTAGATCTATCTACATAGAATCATTTTAAGAACACACCACTTTGGAAGCCTATATAGGGGGTTTATTATTTAGCGTTAATACCTTGTATATAATCATAATGTTCTTCTGCTAATCTCGCTACTCTCCGGTTCCAAGCCAGTCATTTGGTCTGGGAACGAGGTACGCTCACCTAATTGGACTTAACCTTTGACCTAACGGCTCTGCACGTGTTGTAAATAAATATGGCTGCCTGCTGTGAAGCTATCATGGCTATTGAACCTGAAATCAGTTAATTGATGTAGAGGCTGAATTTCACCTGGACCTTGCCTTCTAAGCAAGCTGGATATCTGAAAGGTACCAATAAATTGAATAGGCAGTACTTTCAGCAAGCTGTACTATCATGCTTGCTAAAAGCAGTGCTAATGCACCTGTGCTGCATACACAGTCATTACACTCCTGGTAAATATTACGCACAAAATTATTATTCTGTCATAATTTGCCAAGGCCTAGCGTATAAGGAGTTGGCGGATACTGTGGAGTGTGGAGATTACCTCCTCAAATATACTACAAGAGAGTGACAATGTGACACTCCCATTGACACCATAGTCAGAGCTGCGACCGGGGTCAAGAAATCTTGACCGTCAATTTTGCTGCTTTACCGCATCGCAAAAAGACTTGACCGTTTGACTGCGCTGTATTTCAGCCGTTGACCGCTTGACCGCCGATGGTATACGGAAGAATGCGTAGCGACTGCAGCCTTTCCTTAGTATACAGGGTCAAGATTCGCTGATAAGCCTGGTCGCAGCTCTGACTACAGCGTGTATGGGAGTTTCACCCCTTTGAGTGAGTGGTAGAGGAGAAGGGAGAATAAGTGCTCATAAGCTTTGGGTCAGTCGATGATGTGTGTGTATGGAGAAAGGCAGTGTTTGGAGAAAGGCAGTGTTTCGATTTCATCTTGTATTTGTTGCTGTGTACGCGATTCAGGTGGTCGTGTAAGTTGGTCGTCCCTCCATGGTAAGCGTACCTTTGTTGCACAACTTGCACTTCACTGTCTTGTGTCCTGTTTTGTCCAAAAAAATTCCAGACATCTGATTTCACACGAGCAGAGCTACATGTACCTGCATCGCTATCAAGAACGCCACCAACAGCCTCAGTCTCCGCCATGTTTCAGCTAGCTTGCAAGGTAGCACATGGGGTGAGAGTTGATTAGAAATAGGTCGCATGCGAACATATTTTTACCTTCAAACGTACGGGGATTCGAACAAACATTTGAATGTTGGTACATTCATTCAGGCACTAGTTCACAGGACGTCAGGACACCGTTGCCCTTACTCTACGCAGGTGTAGAATGGTGTGCTTCTCAGCAACTGTGCGAAGGAATTGGCAGGGTGTCCGGGGCCACCCCTGCACTTGCTCTACTGAAAGTAGAACCTGTGACTTGTGTTCATGTGGAGTTGCACCTGCGTATCTTACAAGATATGTCTAGCCTGAAGCTGCCATTGATGAACTGAGGGAAAATGTCTGTTGTACCTCCGAGTGTGCATGTGTGTAATTAAGTGCCTGTGATGGAGGGATTTGAGCACGCCCTCCCCAGTGCTAATTTGTCAAGGGCATAACCTGAGACCAATTAATGCTGTCCAAGGGTTCCCAAGAAGTTAAAGTCTAAATGGGAGCAAGGGCTCTACATCACTTACTCATATGTACTCCATAGCGAATGGTGAATGTTGAATGAGGGCTTCAAGAGTTCATAACGATAAGAGTGTGCAACTGCCATATGGTATCAACTACCACCATGCAGTATGACGTAGACAATCAGTGGTGAAGTAGTAGCAGTTGCATGCCAGAGGAGGTTGGCCACCGCATACGTCACGAGTAATTATTGACTTTCTGTCATGAGACAAGTGGACAGTTTTTAAAAGTTATTGCAGATAGCCATAGGAATAGAAGACCACTTCTGGGGTTGCTATGGAGTGTTCCCAGTTGTCAATCGTTGAACGCGCTTTGCAAATCGACGAGACAACCTCCACTCGAGTCTCGCGGGCCAGATGTTTGCGGCGCGTGTGGGGACCATCTGGCCCAGGAGACTACTTCCACTCGTTTCTGCCATGCCACAGCTGAATCTTGAAGGGCTTGGCCTTTTATAACGACAACAGATGCTTACGTTTCCCTGCGAGTCGATATTCCAGTTGATTGAGCCGGGGTGCGATGGTGAAAACTGTAGAAACAATGTCTATGGAAAGTACTGTGCTTTACATGCATTACATAATCCATAGTATCAGATTTCACGTGACTTTAATGAGACCTGATTAGAAAAGGTCAACCTTGGCCAACCTCCTCTGGTTGCATGCTCCTAAGTGTGAAATTGTGATTACTACAGAGTTTACACAGCCTATATATATGTACATGTTGACCACGCTGTTCACCACATGGTACTGCCAGATGGTGGTATTGGATACCATATATGGCAGTTGCACACTCTTGTACTACAGTGATGACGTAGTTGAAAGGTGCCCACCACAGTTTATATAGCGTAACCCACTAATTGGAAGTTATACCCGTCGTATAACTACCGACCTACCCATCCTATAACTAGACGAATGCAGAACATTGTGGGGCGAGCCTGAGCGAGTACATGCAGGTACTGAATGTGCATGGAGCAGTTGCATGTGCATGTCATCAGAATGTGAGTCTGACGGAGAGTTAAGGACACAGACACAGATCACACCAGAGAAAGTTATGACCGCACTAATCATTGATTTCGTGCACTTGAAGCAGTCTGGCAGGTAGGTCCAGGAGTGGTCTCTGTTAGCCACTCACCGCCCCGCTTTAGTCTCCATCCTTGCAAGGCCTTGTTGAAGTAGACTGTTCGTAGTTCGCGTCTCAGTTAGACCGGCGCGACATCAACGCATGAGCATGCAGGAAGTAAGTGAACTCAGGTTGGAAATAACGCATGACGCAAGAACACGCAAAATACGACCAGGAAGTGATTTACGGCACGACGTACGATACATACATATATATATACAAGTAATAAAAAACATTTAAAATGTAACAGGATGTAGGGATACCAGAACCGCAAAAAGTAAGGAAACAAGGTAGGGATGATCACACAAAACAGTGAAGTATACAACCCCCTACAGAGATCTTTTTCCATAATACGTGTATAATTAAAAAGGTTTGTAGGGGGATTGTATACTTCACTGTTTTGTGTGATCATCCCTACCTTGTTTCCTTACTTTTTGCGGTTCTGGTATCCCTACATCCTGTTACATTTTAAATGTTTTTTATTACTTGTTTATGTCATTTTTTTTAGCAGCAGGCGCATGCATACTGGACTCTGGCATTTACACTGCCAGCAATGGCTGAAGAATCAGACCCAAGCATCTCAAAAGCCAACCCTTTTCTGGATGGATACTAAGCCAGTGCTCCCTGAGCTGAAGTAGTGTAGGTAAAATAGCTATACCAGATAGTAGTAGCGACACATTGTTGAGTCTTTAGATAGGCATTCACCCCTCTCACAGAACACAGTCTAGTAACATATATACATGTAGCACAGAGAATTTACCTCAGTCTAGTTACGGGTAGTAACTCAACAGCGCAAGGCACTTCTAATTCAGCGATCTTGAATAATAATTACGTATCGTTGCTAAGTGATCGTTTAAGTGCGCATGCGTACAAACATGAAAATGGCGTGACAAATGAAGCCATAGTTATTGAGTGGGCAGCTGTAGCCGCCTGGTGAAGACTTGGAGGTTGCCAAAAAGCGATGGGCTGGTGCACTGCTCGGTGTAAAATGCTGCTGTTTCGTGCGAAAACCATCAAGAGGGATTGAGGCGACGTTGAGCTAGCCCGTCTGAAAGAAAGAAGAAGAAAGAAGAAAGAAGAAGAAAGAAAAACAATTTGCCCGTTTTGCGAGTACCTGGTGCGGTACTTTCGCGACGGTTTTTCGCGACGCGAGAAGTCTTGTTGGTCATGATAACACTCGAAGATGAACGGTATGTGGTTATAAAGGCTTATAAGTGTACCGTTTCTGAGATTTGGAGAGATTCTTTTGTATTAGCATATATTGCGTGTACGTCGTATCCCTACATACAGAGTCTACCGACTCTGTGATATATAGAAAATTTACAGCAAACTCGTCTATGTGGGGCTCGCTCAGGCTCGCCCCAACAAGCCAGTTGTACTACCAGCTGCTGTGGTTTATCAGGAACACACTCGGCTGTTATTCAATTAGAAGCCTCCTGGCTGCGCCTCGGCCTCTAATTGAATAACAGCCTCTAATTGAATAACAGCCTCGTGTATTCCTGATAAACCACAGCAGCTGGTAGTATAACTATAACTTATTGTTATGAACTCTTGTTAAGGTACATAATGATCCTGTGGAAGCCCTGAAAACATCATATCTTCTGTGTTCTGTTCTATCTAATGCGTGGGTCGGAGTGCAGCGAGGTATTGAGCCATCTCTCCATTCTCCCATCTCTTTCTAACCCCATATAGGGCTCAGGAGCAGCCCACCGAGAGCCACCATGCAGAGAGACACTTGGAGCTTAGTGACATTTGGAACTGAGGGAGAGGGGGCCCGAGAGATCCAGCTGCCTAAAGGGGAAGCAAGGGAGGGGATTGGCAGAGGGGATGTCTCCACCATAATGTGCATCTCCAGCCATCCACATTCACTGGTGAGAGCTTGAGCAGCCATACCAATAGAGATTTGTAGCAATGGGAACATGTCACGCAGGCACACATGCAACATGCATTCTGCCGTGTTGTGACACGTCTGAGGGGCAAATAGGTAAAGTTTACCTCTCAGGTGAAGGCTCGTATCCCGTGGGGGAGCCTCATTCCCAGGCTGAAGAATGGCCTGGCAATTTTTGCAAGTTCAATCTGTTACTTCCACTGCCAGAAACTTAGCAGCTCTAAGGGTCACCCTACTAGAAATGTCTTGTAAGATCTCGCAAGGTGTTCCAAAAGCTTGCAAGAACTTGTAAGATCTTGCCAGCTTTTGGAACACCTTGCAAGATCTTACAAGACATTTCTAGTAGGGCAGGACAGTAGACCTCGAGGCGTGCTAGCTTGTGCCCATGGTTAACGCTCACTCTTAAGCTGAACTTGCACTCGTGTGTACCAGCATTAAAGAAACTGCATGTACCTCTAAAGTCATTGATCTGACTCTTGTCTGCATGATGATGTGGTGTGGTTGATAATTTCGGTTACCAGGTACAGTAGTCGCGTGTTATTAGGCATAGCTCATATCTATATGTAGGTCGCTGTTAGGCACAGGTTCAACTCTCATCTCAGCTAAGTAGGATATCGAAAATGGAAGTGTTTCTGGAAGAAGACTTCATGAGTGAAAACTATAATTCCAATTGAAGCACACTTCCTATTCAATTAAGGAATGTTCTTCTAAATTAAGCTCTCCTTTATTAGACATATTTCCTTCATGTGGAGATATACATTATGTAGGCACATGCACTGCCTAATAATGTGTGACTATGATGGGCATGAGGTACGTGTGGTCAAGGCAAATAATGCCTTACAAACAAACAGATCGCTGACACTTTTGAACGCATCTACATGTAGATTCCCGCACTCTTCTCCTTCTCCAACAGAAGTTGCTGTGAGGCTCCTGTCTCAACGGAGGCGGAGGACATTTCCCCATGGCTGGGCCTTCAAAATCAGGAGAGCGGATCACACAGCTTCAGAAGTACCACACACAGCTACATGTGAGGGGTGTAAGAGCAAGGGGGTGGTGTATACGTAAGCTAGGGGGTGGTGCAAGGGGTGAAAAGGGGTGGTGTAAAGGGGGCTATTTGTGAGGGGATGTAAGAGGGAGGCGTGAGGGCTGCAAGGGGAGGTGTGAGTTGTACATTGTAGATGGGGGGGGGGGGGGGGGGGGGTTAGGGCTGCAAGGGGGAGGTGTGAGCAAATTTCAGGAAAGAGAAATTCCAGCTAAAGAAGTGACTTTCAAAACACATGTAAATCTGCCATTCACAAAATGCCAGTTTCTTCAATCCCCACCCTGGGTGTGGCACACTAACTGGGCGAGCATGAGCGTGAGCAAGCCCCGCACTAGTCGTAGTCGAGCATGGCTCACACTGAGTGAGTGTTAATTGTCGATCGATTTGTCTCCCATACCTGTATTTGTTTCCGGACATCGCACCGTCTGCTATGTGTGAAGCCTGGTACAGAGACTATGTCTACTTGTACTGTTTAATGGACGACGGTGACAACAAAGATGCAGACCGTTCGTGATGTACCTGTTCATTGGCTAGAGGCCTTGAACGATGGGTGACCATGAACGGTATACCTCTGTACCTCCTCAGTGGCGACAACAAAGACGAACCCCACTACTGGACCTACCTGCATGTGTATGCATTGACATCAGAGCTGTACATGACATGTCCTGCAGAACACATGGTGTGCTGGACCAGTGTACTCTTGGTGTGACTCTCTGTGGTCTGATTTTTTGTGGCCTGAGTTTGTGCTGTGCTCATGCATCACAATCTGATGACAGTCTTGTACGTACAACTGTTCCATGTGCACTCGCTCACACTCGCCCCACAATGTCGCGCCTTCCACTAGTTGTAACAATGACTGATGATATGTCATGGACACTGCTGATTAACACAGTCTCTTTACCATTACAAATTGGGACTGGTTTTTTTTATATATTGTATGGCTAACATTGTTATCATGCCAGCTGCTACCTGACTGTCTACCCTTGATGACAAGAGGAGGTGGTGCATACTGCAACGATTTCAGAGGAGGACTCCTATGCAACCATTGCAGTATGCACTAGTCTCGTGCCCAGACCCTCTCAGAAGGAAGGAGAAGGGTCTGGTGAATATAGTACAACTTCACACTATGGGCTAGCATACCTGAGGTTTCACAAATGAACAGAACCAGATGGTGTTTGTCATTACGGCCATGAATAATATTATCCGTTTTATTCAACAATGGCTACTGCATGCTATAATATATCTGCTGATGCGAAGTATTCGACTGTGAAAACTGGGGACAAGAACCTCTGAATGCGCTACCGCTGCTTTTGACGGCCTGTGTCAAGAGCTTGCATAACCCAGAACGCTTCAAGTATGAGTAGCTATGCAGGGGATGTTTCCAGGACCTGGAAACACTACACAAGGCACGAACAACGGTGGACCCTCGTGCTTTATAGTTTACATTTACATGCCAGTGACGTCCGCTTCAGCGACCAGCACCGCTAGGAAGAGAAGTGCGTGTGACTCTCCCCTAGCGTCCAGCACGCCTACGGACCGACGTCTCCCCACGCGACAGAGACCCGTGGTTGTTCGCACTGACAGCGACGCGAGCATCGTCCCAACAGCAACAAGATCCCTGGCGTTTATAAAGCCCATGACAAACGATGTATCGACAAAGAAATTCGCTAAGTACATGTAAGTAGCTTGTACTTGCTGATTCATGACTCATCTGCGTGGGAATTTGTTGGTGTGAGTAGCGCGTGACACGTATTGACCAATCAGATTCGTACCGCCGAAATTCCGCCGTGCTCAAAAATTTTGTACTATACCCTCCTTCCGCGCGTATTGAGGGTCTGGGAACGAGACTAAGTATGCACCTGCCCCTCAATTGCAACAGATGCTGATTTAACCTAGAGCTACTCGGCCGTGGCAGTATCCTTCCACGGTGTGGTCCATTCAACATAATTGGTAGTATATAATTATCCATTAATTGAAGTATCTTGTCTCCTACAGATGGAAGGAAAAGAAGTAGACACGGAGATTGAAGATCAGCATTTGACACACGCTTGGGATTTCAACACAAGGTGAGGTGGCTACATTCCCGAACTCTAACAAAACGTGTTGATGTGATGGTACATTCGGAGCCTTTCCCCTGCACTCCCTTCTTTTCTCTCCTCCCCTCCTCCCAATCCCACTTACTCCCTCTCCTCTCCTCCCC